>JAQFZC010000762.1:0-40975 GCA_034695205.1 Dicyrtoma fusca | reverse complement strand
TTAATTTATAGTTTTGACCTTTTTGAAAGTGTTAATTTATAGTTTTGACCTTTTTGAAAGTGTTAATTTATAGTTTTGACCTTTTTGAAAGTGTTAATTTCTTGTTTTGACCTTTTTGAAAATGTTCAATTCTAGATTTGACCTTTTTGAAACCGTTAATTTCTTGTGTTGGCAACCTTTTTGAAAGTTTTATTTACAGTTTCAACGTTTTTGAAAAAGTTGAGTTCTACAGTTTTGAACTTTTTGAAAGTGTTAGATACTATAGTTTTGAATGGGTTTAAAGCTGTTAGTTTCTAGTTTTGACCTTTTTGAATGTAATAATATGTGTAGAATAAATACTTTTGTACAGTATTAGGTTCACAGTTTCCCAGTTTCGAATAAGTTAACGAAAACAATGTATAAACAAACATGGTAACCTACATGGATACGGAACGCGAAACCATGGAGTGCTGGAGATAATGCTGCTCTTGATGTCCGTTCGAGCAGGGTTGCCTTCTTTTAAAACGTCAGTCACAGTCAAAATCACGCACAGGATCCAAACAATGGCCATTGTCAACAGCACCTAAACAACGCAAATAAGATTTCATCACATCAACAAAACGATCATTTAAAATTTACCCAAAGTTATGACCGAGGTTATGACATGATTAAAGCGCTTCGTGTTAGATCTTACAGCAAAAACTTCAAATAGCGGGTATCGCTTGAAGCCATCTCTCGTCGAATGCTTTGTGAAAGGCACTGGAATTTTCCATGTTTTCAGGTATTGGGATAAAAGGATGATCAAGAAAATAGTTCTACATGAAAATGGGAAACGTAAAATAATTTATTGTTAGTACTAGTAATAATTATTATTAAAAGTATAAAAGTAACGGTTTAGAATTCTTCAATGATTTGACTCACAACGCTGCAATTCCCCAGTTAGACGATGCATGCTCTCCAGCCACCGAAAATAACGACAGCCCAATCATAGTAATTGCAGGGGCAATCGTCATAGGTGTGATAAACTTTAAAATTACTCCCACAATCCCTGTCATCAACAAACGCAAAGCCACATTAAACAGAGCACAGTAATTTATTTTTGGTTGTTGATAGTACATTCTACTAAATAGAATGCTAAATGTGATAAATACTGTAAATTAATTGACTGAAACTCTGTCATAATTTACCTAAAGCACCAAAAATGACTTCAAAGATGGATGCAAAAATGATGGCCCCTTGGATTTCCCTCATTCTAACTTGCCATAGTTCCGTCTTTTCAGTGCTGTTGTATGTGTTCATAACTTCCTTTGACGGACATTTCCATTCGGGTAAGCTGAGAATTGCAATTGTTGGAATGATGAATGAAAAACTATTTCCTTGAATGATGGGGAGACGCGTGCCGAAAGTACTCTGGAGCAAAGTGACGATTCCAGACACCAGCAGTAGCGTGGCAATTATGTTAGCCTTGTCGGGATCATCATCCTAGAATCAAATGCCATTTTATTTATTCTACCATTTACCCAAAAAACTATAATCCAAGTTATTAGACAAATAATATTTTGAATGCTACTAAATATTGTACTTTTGTTCACCTCCATGCACATTTTTGGAGCTAAAATGAAAGGAACGGAAACCGTGGATCCAGCCATTGTCAAGTAGTGCTAAAACAAAGATATTAGTAGAACACATTAACAATAATAAGTTAATTGATCAATAATAATTGCTAATGACTAATGATGCAAAGCATACGGATTACTAATTAGCTTTAACTACTGACAAAAATATGCCCTCACTTGAAATCCTAGAAAGATGGTGAGATACCATGGAGGCACATCATTAATTTGATACATAAGTCGCTTTTCTTTTTTCTCAGTGATCCTTTCCAGATTGTGATTTAGATCTTGAGTGCCACCGTCCTCAACTTTGTAAGTATCCAGTGAATTCAGCGTTATATCCGTCATATTTCCATTTCCTCGAAATTTTGTCATATTCGTATTCTACAAAACAAAATAGTCATTATTACAATGCAGATATAGCTAATAGAAGTACGTAACTACATACCTAGGTACATATACAAAACTACGAAAATATTTTATGATGTTCTATGATGTTTACAATGTATCTACAAATAGCTAAGAACGTACTGTAATATTTTCTAAAAGACTTCCTCGATGACTGAACTATGAATGAACTGTTCTACTATCGCCGTTATCTCTCCTATTCATTAATTTATTAGACAGTTTTAACGCTTTTTTTAATCTTAAGTAATCGTAACCTATAACTTTGCCCATTTACTTACTAATTATAGTTTACATTTAACACAACATACATGTTTAGTTCAAAATGTATCGATTCTGTTGACTGCTGGGCTACAAACGAGCAAGACACACGTAAACCTGTTATTTTTTTCAGTCTATCTTAAAATACCTAAAATGATTTTGAATTAAAACTAATCTTAATTGAAATTTAAAAATAAAATATAGATTTAGTTTTCAGCTACCTCATCGTTCATCTCCAGTCCCAGATTATCCATCTTGTAATGTCAACGGTGGTGGTGCGGTGAGACGCCCACAGAAGAGTCAAAGAAATCAATTTTTTTGTAGATTTTTATGTAAATCGTTGAAGTTGAAGTCTAAATCGTAATCGCCTTGCTTCGAAACTACAGCACACTAGTAGTGAGATGAAAACTTGAGAGTAATTCTCCCTCAGAATGAAAGTAGTTCAACAACCATCATCACCTCATCACATCACTTTAGATTCTGTAACAAATAGAAATAAGTTTGTTTTTGTTATTACATTCAACATTTTAATTTCATTGTTCTGTATTATTTGTACTACAAAGGGGAAGGTCAACAAGTTACATGAGTATTTACATCTTTGGTGCACTATTGAAATACATTTTTGAGCTTTTCATACAAGTTTGTCTCCATGATTGACCCCGACCCTTATATCTGTACTCTATGAAGGATGATAGGACAGAGATTGTTATGATTACACGTCTGATTAATTCTCGTTCATAGTCTGGCATGATGCATCATGCTTCTTTTAATCTCGAGTTTGTGTCTATTCTGAAGCTTTTGTACTAGTAGATACATCATCTAAACATTTACTATTTATTTACAGTTGGTACTGTTATGTTGGTAGGCAGGCACTTCACTTTTACTATCCGCTTCATCAGAGAACAATAATTTTATGAATGGGCCATTGTTAATCCAAGTGTGCTTTGTACAATTACAATTCCATCAGAGTTAACAAGTGTTTCTCAACATAATGCGTCCATCTAATTTTATTTAGAGTTTAGTAATGCGTTTAGATCTGTTACGGATGTTACCAGATTACTTCACGCAGATGAGACAAGCGTAACTAGTAAGTAGGAGCCTAACAACTATGACGTCATAGGATTTTGGAATGGGCTTTAAAACTTAAAAGAACTTTGAAAAAACGCAAAAATTAAAATAGTGTTTGAAAAAATGTAAAATATGTTATCTACACATTTCAAAAAGAGCAAAACTTGATATTAACATTTTTAAAAAGTGCTAAACACTATATTTACACGTTTCAGAAATATCAAAACTTGACTTTGACGTTGCTTCAAAAGAGTGTTAAACACAATATATGGACATTTTAGAAAAAGCAAAACTTGATATTGACACTTCAAAAAAGCGCTAAACGGCTAAACACTAATGTTTACGCATTTCAAAAAGAGCAAAACTTGATATTAACATTTTTAAAAAGCCCAAAACACTAATATTTACACATTTCAGAATCATCAGAACTTGGCTTTGAAGAACACGTTTCAAAAGAGTGTTAAACACAATATATGGACATTTTAGAACAGGCAAAACTTGAGCTTGACATTTTAGAAACGTGTATATTATGGTATTTGCACATTTAAAAGAATTTCTACGGCGTTATACTTGCAAGGCCCCTAGGTATAACTACGAACTACCAACATACTGCGTACTAGGTACTGATAATAGATTTTATTTTGCTATTTTCTTAGTCGGTATTGCTTCACAAAATAAATGTCAAAGTAAAATCATCGATGCTTGAAGGATATTCTACATTATTTGTTCCGTGCGTAATCTTCAATTATTGTAGACACAATATAATTCTGCAAGTAAATACTAACATACTAACATTTAACTACAGTATACAGACACACAGACAACAATAAACTAACAACTAACAACTACTAACTTCCAATAATAGAAC
Organism: Dicyrtoma fusca; assembly: GCA_034695205.1. Classification (NCBI taxonomy): domain Eukaryota; kingdom Metazoa; phylum Arthropoda; class Collembola; order Symphypleona; family Dicyrtomidae; genus Dicyrtoma; species Dicyrtoma fusca. Next base: position 36,781 of record JAQFZC010000762.1, on the reverse strand, counting down.
TTTGTTCAGTCTTATGCTTATCGTTAGTTAGTACAAAAACATAATGACAGTCAATGGGTAAAAGTTGACTTTGTCTCTTTCGTCTACTTGTGTCCGTCTTTATGTTATGAGTAGGATAGAAGCTGGTAATTGTGATCGGCTTGCTATTGTGATCGACAGATATTTTGTAAGGAAAGCAAAGGAATAAATTCCTAGTATTATTTTAAGGTTAGAATACAAGACTCGTTCTTCAAAAAATAACATCACACTGGTAATTTATTCGATTGCTTTCCTTACAAAAAATCAATCGATCACAATAGCAAGCCGATCACAATTACCAGCATCTACCCTACATTTTTTTTGCCTGTGTGCAGTAGACCAGGAGACCGACTGATTTTGCACGGTCGACAGTTGACAGTCACACTTAGCAGTCAGTTGACTGGCAACTATTAAGAACCTATGTACCATGTATTTTAACATCCTTCTGTTATTTATTTATGAGCGAAATTCTATGCATTGCTATTTTATTTCAGTGCTGCCCAAAATTTTCGCTAGTCTATTCAAGTCTAGTCACCTCCAAAATCAAAGCAGCTAGTATAGTCTAGTCAAGTCACACTGTTTTCGAGGCCTGCCTAGTGTAGTCTAGTCTAGTCAACACAAAATCTACCCTAGTCAAGTCTAGTCTAGTCAAACTAGTCAGCTATCCCTTAACATGGGACGAATCGTGGCTAGTCTAATCTAGTCTAGTCATTTTTTTCTGCACCTCTTGCTAGTCTAGTCTAATCAAGTCAAGCGGCCGAAAAAAGCTGAAAAGTCTAGTCAAGTCAGACTAGACTAGGGCAGCACAGTTTTATTTTTTTTAACTCTCATTAATTTATTCCTCTGTCTGGTTGAGATTTAAAATATTCATGTCTAAACTTCTACAAACTGACAGACATAATAATTATAAAATCTTCGATGAAGTTCAAGTTCTCCTGGCCTCATGTTCTACTGCCTGCGACCTACGAACTGCTACTCTCGATCTCGATTAGTGGAAACTCAATGCAGCAGGTGGTAGTTCTACTAAAAAAAAAGAATGGTTGCACGTTGCCATTAACCTTTTCGAAACGGTAATATATTTAGTTTTACTTCTTTTTGAAAGTGGTAGTTTCTTGTTTTGAACTGTTTGAAAACTGTAATTACTAGGTTTTGCCCTTTTTGAACATGTTAATTTCCAGTTTTGACCTTTTTGAACATGTTAATTTCCAGTTTTGACCTTTTTGAAAACGTTAATTTCCAGTTTTGACCTTTTTGAAAACGTTAATTTTCAGTTATGACCTTTTTGAAAACGTTAATTTCCAGTTTTGACTTTTTTTGACTGTTTTGAAAACGTTAAATTTTCAGTTTTCGCTATTTTTAAAAAGGTTAATTTCCAATTTTGTTTTTTGGACAACGTTAGTTACTTGTTTTGAATGTTCTTGAAAATGCGGATTTCCAGCAATGAACCTTTTGAAAAAGTTGGTTTAACTTTTAGAAAGCATTTTTTCCGTGTTTTTCCAGTTCCGAATAGGTTAAATTAGTTTACCCATAAATCGCCTGCTTAACGTGACGCGTGAGTTTACATCGGCTTTGTTTTAAAAATATTATAATTAACTTAGCACACTTGGAGCATTACATCGGGAACAAAGCATCGTAATTGTTGCGATTTCAAAGGTAAAAAATGAATACAGCATTCCTGTGATTTAATTTTACCAACAACCGAGCAGGACACTAAATGGAGTTTTTTCACATATGTAATAATTACATATTAAAATCCAGAATTTTTTCGAATCTAAAACTACGATGCAAAGCAAACTATGAATGTAAAAATGCAATCATGATGTTATATTAATGTTGCATGTATGTATGTGTAATTCAGAACCACACAAGAATGATGTTTACCACAAACGAGATCTCGAGGAAGGCGTGCATTCATTATTCATTACATTTGCGGTTGAAGGGTAAGAAAATCAACTTTAATACTTTAATCACTTGGCTTTATTGTAATTTCTTCTAAAAAATTAATAAAGCTGATGAGTTTTATAATTACATGTTAAATGTCAATGATCTCATCGTTGTTGCATTTTGATTTGACTGATAATTGTGATAATATAATACAGAAGTTATGGATATAATTGCCTATTGAAGAGGTAGATACCTAAGTACATTCTATAAAAACCATTAACAGTCAAGTCTGAACACATCTGAAACACATTACAATGGTTATAATGCGTTCCTAATCGGTTTCAAATAGTTTTCAGGCTTCACTTTTAATAGTCTGTTTTTGCAGTGCAGTGTAGTGATTAACGAACTTATTTTCTTAGAATATGTGTCGACGTCTGACAGAGATGCTATGACTAATATTACAATTCACTGTGTTAGCATTTCTTTATTATAATTACAAGTCGTATATTGCTGCTAATAACTTTTTATGGCAAACAAAATTGGTTGTAATTTCGTGACTCAGGGGCTACGGAATGATCACTAATAATAATTATACATTGCTCCAAGACCAGTCATTTTTATTCCAGGAAAAAAATTTGTAATGCTCCTACTTAAATAAATCAAAGCTAAAAGCATGTACAAGCTGTTAAATCATCATCAGTGTAAACATATTTATTTAGACGACTGATGTATGGTCGGGATAATTATATACATTTTTGATGCGATACACCTGTTCCAAGATGTCCAATTTACAGTTTAGCTTTTACGTAATAACATAGTCGTTAGTATCATGGTAATCAGGTAACTTGGCACGAAAAGCTATGAAATATTTATACTTTCCAGTATACAAGCAAATTATAGTTTTTTTGTGATTTCCACACGCCATATAATCAGCCTATAATTCCCTAAAAACAAAGCAAGACGTGTTTCAGACAAAAGTTAGAATCAAAAATGTGTCCACCAGACCGGACACTGGAAGATGACTAAAAATGCCGACCTATTTAGATAGTGAAAATAACCTCTGTAAAGTTTAGTTTTAAAATGTGTGTTTTTTTCTCTCTCTTTCTCTTTCTCCTTCTGTCATTCAAAGTGACTTGCGAATTGCAAGAGCTCTTTTATTAAAAATTATTGCGTACCTATTGTTATGGGATTGCACCAACATAGCAGATCCCATCGGTATTGTTCCTCTTTAGCAGATGAAAAGGATGCGGTATGCAGCTCTAAAGAATGTTGCAATTCCTTTTATTATTATTAGCACGATTTGATACACGCACCTGTACTTTGTGCGGAAGAGAAGAAGATTTAATCCTTTTCAAATGACAGTCAGAAAGATCATACTGCCCCAAAGAGGACTAGACTAAGTAGGTAGTAGGTACATTAGGTAGGAAAGTGCATAGCGTGGGTGAAGAAGCACGGTGGCGTAAGCCCAGTCCTCGTTTAAAGTCCCCTTAATACCATTTTGACAGAAGTCCTAACAATCAACCTTTTACCTATGTGCTTATAAAAAATTGTAAGACTGGTTTTTAAACTTTTTCAAACAGTAGGAAAACTGGTATTTGTACCTACTAAAAATGTTTAAAAATGGCTTAAGTCCATGTCGCATTGTTCCCTTCATACAATTTTGACGTAAGTCCTAACCATCAACCTTTCTTTTACCTACATGTATTGGTAGTTATACAAAGTGTACTTTTTCTTTTTTTAAACTACTTTAACACTTTTTGAAAAATGGTGAAACTTCTATTTGCACATTGCAAAAATGGTAAAACTGCTAAATAGATATTTTAACATATATTATTATTCTGGGTTTTATTCCATCCAATTTTTCACACATGCAAAAGAATATAACTTAACTCCTTCAAGGGAAAAACTAACGCAAGGTTTTGTACCTGAAAAATGAAGAAGCTTACGCTGCATGAATCACGCGCAGTGGTTAATCCTACTGTGCCAATTTCTTTTGGGATCGGTATAATAAATCACACTTTCCAATTTTTGGGTATTACAAAGTTGATAAAGGACAAATTATACAGAAATGACAACATGAATTCTCCTTAATCAATTTAGCTGGTATTATCAATTTTTAGCTTATCTATGTACCTTTGTACATCACGCTACAGATAGTTTTTGACACAAATCGGAGTTCCGGTACATTTAACATTTTGGAACATAAGTACATACCTAGTATTAATTTTTGAAAAATGAGTTATTAATTTCATTTAGTGTATTTTTTAGATTACTACTATTATTCTCTATCTGCTACACCTAAGTATGCAAGAGTGTGGATTCACTTGCTTTAAAATAGTAAAACTGCTACAATGTACGCTTTTTAAAAATAGCCAAAATGGTATCCACCCAACGATCAACTTTTTAACGGTGTGGTTTTACAAAGTGCGAATACCGGCTTTACTATTTCTGAAAGTGTAAATAGCAGAGATACCATTTTTGAAAAAGTTTACCTAAATAGCAGATTTATCATTTTTAAAAAAGTATAGAATACGTTTTTTACAGATTTTATACACAGACTGATACAAAGTTGATTCGTGGGACTTGCTTCAAAAGGACACTCACAATCAGTAGACGCTGGATTTACACCACAATGCTCCTTCACCGACGCTACGTCTCCTTTATATTAGACACTAATATTCTAAACGGTGAGACTAACCACAACCAAACTGATAGACATTTGTAGCAAAGTAGCAAACAAAACTCACTACAGACCCACTGTCGATTACCCTATTCAGTAGCATACAGAATAAAATCCAAACCATAATAATAATAAATTATTATTAAGATGCACTGTCGAATCAAACTCAACAGGCCAGCAATAATTGGGATTTCATTTTGCGTATGCATCTATGTACATACCTTCATAAATCATTACTTTCATCACACTACCGTCGCACACCGTCCACTTTAAAATCTTTGACCTACAAAATCAAATCTGTTTATGATTAATTGGAAAAATCCCAATCGATTACTATTTTTCTCATGCTAATGTAGGCATGTAGGCATGTTCAGCCAGTAATGCGAGTACCGTTGTTTTTATTGATGTTCAATTCCCAACGTCTCGTGACTCCCCACTGCCTGTACAGCAACAGATAACGCAGCACAACTTCACAATCAATGAAGAACGAATACGCATAACATAAGGTAGGCAAGCTCACAAAAATTAGTAATAAATAATAAGAATTAAATAAATTAAGCAAAACCTTTTTTTGCTGCGAAATTAAGATCCAAAAGTTTTCTGTAAAATCCAGTTCCGGTTCGATAATTCTTTAAATGTTACTCTGAAGTATGTACGCACTTATGTAACGTAAAGGGGATTAAAAATGTAAAAGGGTAACTTAAATGTAAAACAAAATTGATCAAAATAGGCACTGCGGCACTTTTTTTTTATTCGAGGATAAACAAGTTAATACAAAATGCTGCTGAAACGTGATTTCCCTTTCGGAAGAGTAACAGTACAAGAGATTTAATCTAATCAGTTTGCCTACCAGTGAATGACTGATGCTTCCACAGTGTACAGTTCAATTGTTCTGTATTTGAAATTCATTTGAAAATATAAACACAGCTTATCCGCCTCTATGAGCGGTCGGACTCTGTATTGATGCTTATAAAGCAGATACATATAGTTAACTATAGCTGTATATAAGCAAGCATTCATTTTAATCTTTGTTCCCCTCTTTGACTCTCATTGTCACTTTTACTTTCGACAATGAGGTTTCTTTCGTGCCTTGGGGGACTGAGTTTTCGGGGAACTATTTGCATCCATTCCAATGCTGTGAGAGGAATGCGTATGCACATTCACTACATCTTTTGCATGAGTATATTTGCCATTTCCACATGCCTGCATATGTAATATTGCAGGCACACTGTTTGTACTTAACAAAGACTTGCACTGCTACGTATCGCGGGTTAAGATGAAAAATGATGCGTATTCAGTATTGCTTTAGAGCAAAGGAAAATTGGTTAAAATGCAAAGTGACGTAAGACATAATTAGGTATGTTATATACATATAGTAACTTCTATTTACACTTTTTAAAAATATGCAATACCTTGCTTTATAATTTTTTAAGCACCACTTGTACGTGTACAGTTTTCAAAACATACAAAACCTCTATTTACACTTTTTGAAAACATGCAAAACCTCTATTTACACTTTTTGAAAACGTGTAAAACCTTGTTTTAAACTTTTTCAAAACATGCAAAACCTTGTTTTGCACTTTTTTAAAACATGCAAAACCTTGTTTTGCACTTTTTTAAAACATGCAAAACCTTGTTTTAAACTTTTTCAAAACATGCAAAACCTTGTTTTACACTTTTTTAAAACATGTAAATCTTCAGTGCAATTTTTCATTTTTCAAAACATGCGAAACCTCGTTTTACACTTTTCCGAAACATGCAAAATCTCGTTTTACACTTTTCCAAAAGATGCAAATCTTCAATTTGCTCTTTTTGAAACATGCAAACCCTCGATTATCATATTTTAAAGTAGCATGTGAATAGTACCCCGTAATGACCTGCTCTCAAAGTAGTAAAATATTGCATTTCGTAAGTTTTTAAGAATACGCGTCATTTTGCATCTCAAACAGCGCTATACAATACTGCCAACCAGCATAATATGTAGCAGTATAGCAACAACAAAAACCCTCGTGTCGAATGGCTAAATGACGATGCCCCTTCCCCCTCAAATTACCGTACACATGTCATGCAACCATTATTACTATTAACCAGATACCTACTATTGTATTTTTCCCACAGTCCACGCTGCGCGTACAAAAAATGAGAAAATGTTCATTCTTTATTAATAATGAGAGCATTGTTAGTGGTGGTAGCCGTAGCTTATAGTAGCACACGAAAGAATTAAGAATACACAACAATGACATAACCCAGCGGTCTAATAATACTGCGAACTAGTCGAGAGTAAAGGTTATGTCTACCTGTCATCTGTAAGCTGTAATTCGCGAGCAGATCTGTACTACAGATACATATTACTAATTACGAGAGTATAAAATATACCGAATGTAAATTCCAAGATAATTTTTAACATAACCAAGTTTCTTTTGTGTGATCACTGCTCAGAAGATGCTATGCGATGGCTTGATACATATTTGCTTACTGATACTTATTTGTAGGTAATTCTTTGATTTTTTACGTTGATCAGTCCGCTCCTTGAATAAAATCATAATAATGAATTTTTTGCATTCTTTTTATGGTACCTATGCTCGTCCGTAGTGAGACTTCAACTACAGTTAAGTGGGTGATTATTTATGCTATCAGGAACTAGACTTGAAGACTTGGGGTGAAGTAAAAAGCGTGCAAGATGATAATTTAATCGAAAAAAAAACACTGACAGACTTAAATGTTGGTACAGAAAGGTACGTCGAATAGAATTAGAATTATTTTTAGATTTCTTCCTTATGATATGATTGATGATATGTGCTGTGAATTTGATGATTTGTTTTTTGACACTCGTTCAAGAACTTCAGTTGCTGTCAGTAGTCAGAAACGAGAAAGACCTTTAAAACTGTGGATTCATGGAGATTTATGAATAAATATTTACAAGTCTCTACCTGCATAATAAAATAGCACCGTAAATCTTCCATTAGTTACCTACAATCCATTACCTCCGCCTCCACTGTATTTTAGGCTATTTTATTCAGTTGCGTTTAATTTTACCGAGCTTTTAACAGTATTTTTAACCCCCTGCCCTACCAGGAACCCCGTGGTGGCAGAATGATGGGGGCTTCAAGATCAGGAAGCGTTTTAATGAATTCATCGCAACGCAAGTGGATGTAATATTTATTGCTGTAATCGCTAATGTGTCTGCGTTGCGTTGATTTTTCATGATCAAATTTTATGTGCTATTATGGTCTGCAGGAAAAAAATTAAATACATACATAAAAAATTGATGATACAAAATACAATAAATCCTGTCTGCACTGTCACAGATTTCTTGTTGAGCTACGATTCCAACGAGCTTTGATTTAATCTTTCAAACATTATTAACCAGTTGCTGTTTCAGATTTATCAGTAAATCAGTATCCAATTAAACAAATGTCATCAATACCAATTGAGCTGAAGACGCAAATTTTTTTTTAAAAAGTAATAACAGGTATTTTAATTACTAATTAACAAAAGGCAATCTTATGAATAAAATTACTCTTTTTATATAGTTATCTCTCAGTACGTAAAACCAAGTCGACTACAATAATTTACAATAATTTGGTGCTGTTTTCAATTCAAATATATACATATGATTTAATTAGAAGGTATTTTGCAGATTATATGTTTTTTAATTAAAGAAGTACCTACAGAATTATTGTATCTGCAATTTTTGGATGGATAGTTTAACTTGTACAAACACAAAATAAATTATTTAGGGTACGTAAATATAAAATAATCCAATAAAATTAATGCTACAAAGTAAGAGGAGTGCAGTGCACACCGTAAGAATAAATAATTCGTCACGGATGATTATGATGCATCATACAAAATATTCCAGCTGGCTTTCGAATCTGATTTGAATTTCTTGTACACACTAAAAATTTGTTCCCATTTTTCATTTGTTGGTTTTAGCTGTCAACGAACTTCCATTTTTGATAAAATAATAAATACCGTGTGATAATGGATTTCGTAGAATGGAGCATTTTTATATAAATACGTAACAATGTATGTATTAAGCTTATCTTTATGTCATTTTCATAATTAAAACGAAACTTTGTAGTATTATCTAATTCGTTAATTAAAATAGGTGCCTATGTATTATGCATGGTTGACAAAAATCCCAAGAAACTTTATAAGTAATAGTGCTAAGTGAAATTACATGTGAATTCAGTAATATTTGGCATTAAATTGATGTTTTTTTTGGTGCTCCTTTTAAGGTTCTTCCTCACTGCTTACTAAATACAAACCAGCTTCATTCCATTATGTAATTACATCATTACTTTAGTAAATTAGTATCATAAAGCAAATAAAGATATTTTTTTCTGAAAAAACTCAACGCGTTTATCATCGATATAGGTACGGTATCAATTCATAATATAATGTAGTATAGGATTATATGATTTATATATTATCTATTATAATTTTATGTGTAACCTATATTTGTTATTAAAACTACATTGTCTTAATTTGTTTGTGATTTTGCCTTTCAAAATACAGACAAGTAAAATAAGCTATAATCTGGCTTTTACACGCTTTTATTCTTATTTAAATTTTAAATTATGGTTAGTACATTCCTTTTTTTGTCGTAAATGTAAATAGTAATTCTACTATTGTATCTAAGCATACACTCTTTCATTTCCTTGCTAGTTTTTCTAGTAAGTCGGTCAGTCTGATATATCATACAATAATTCATATTTTAATAATAATGATTTTAAGATATAAGCTACTTAAGTAATTATTAGCGTTTCCCCATGGTACGTGCTCTTTGCCTCCTGATTCTATAAATTCAGTTCTAATTTTAATTAGTGATTCTTTATGTAGTGAGCATGAGCATTTTGCCGCTAAAAATGCTTTTACGTCGGTATTACCTCTGAAATAGTAGATTCTGATTTTGTAATAACGCAATCCTTGCAATAGCATCAAAATACCATACTGAATACAAACAGATTAGAATAGATAGATTAAAACTCTTCCCACATATATTATATTAGAATAATAAAAACAAAAACTGATTAGCTTACGAAATGAAAATACTAAACTGGAGAAAAATGCTTCTCTGCTTATAGAGCTTAAAATACCGACACAAATAGGTACGCAATAAAACAATTGTTGTTGAAATTTAATTTAAAAATTAAAATTCGTAAGAATCAGCCTGGTTCTGGGATCTGTGCTAAAAAGGAATTAGGCAGTGTTATACAGGCGCTCCCGTCAAAACGACAGCCTTATTAAAGACTTGCTTTGGGTTTAAAAATATTATGCTGCGGCACACTTTCATATTCTTTTCTTTGCAGTTTCCTACGGATACAAAGATAGGCACCAACACGTTCAAGATAAATATCCTTACAACAGAAAATTATCATCGGTTCATAGAATGAATCAGTTGAATCACTTTAACACGATGTACTAATACAACTTAATGATAGGTACATCCAGATATACTTATGAATAGGTATTTAGAAAAAAACCCAATTCCTAATAATCACAAACTACCCAAAGAAAAGAACTTTAATGTATTTTAATAAATTAAAAATAAGAACATATTATTTTTTAGTATTAGTAGAAATAAGTGACATGACACATTCTTAATGATTTAATGATTTCAAGTTTTAAAAACTAAGTTTTCGTAAAATTACAGGTGGGAATCGGAACTTAATATCAATAATATATTATGGCTGTAGAGATACGTGGTAATGAGTAGACTCAAATTAATTAAATCACCAGTGTCAATCCCAAAAGTCTGAAGGTTTTCGTGCAAACATACTTTTACCATTACATACTTATTATTATACATATTATTGTTATTAGTAATTTATATTTCAAGATACGTATAAATATCATTAGTAAAATTTGTTAAGTTTTCTACTATGCGCAACAAAAAAAATTGATCACTGAAGAAGACATGTACGAAAGGCAGGCGGCGGATGAAGACGACTTGAGTTCATTTCATCCACAATAAGTCCGGCAGATATCGACCCAGTGCATAATTAATGTGTGATAAAAATATTGGAAAGTAACGTCAAGTCAAGGACCTTTCCAGCTAAGTTGTTGTGATATTGCAGCTAATTCGAGAAGCCAATGTGAAAAGTAAATTACCCTTATAGCCATCAGTCTGACAGGATCATTAGGAATTGGGGAAGGACTTGAGTACGAGTGCCCCGACTGTGACGGGCTTTGATTATGATTGGAATCGTTACGATTTGCGTACCTTTAAAAATCAAGAAATGAAACAGTCAAAGTCTGCATGCAAATCTTTAACTTTAATAATAAAAGACTTTAATTTAGATATAATAAACTCACGTGTAACTATGCCTTCCTACTTGCTGAAGTACTTCCTGAGAGTCATTGAGCGTTGAAGCTTGAGAAGAATTACGGCTTCTTCCAGAACTAAAAAGGGATTGAAATTTGGCCGCGATATTAGCACCACTAGACATTCTCTGACGAATAGAGGAACTCAGAGAGGACAGAGACTCCGTGTCAAAAGAGGAATTCGTCGAAGTAGCAGAACTGGCTGATGATGACGCAGAAGTTCTGCGTTCTCTATTCATGGAATTCCACACTTCAAAAACAACTTGTGGATGATTTCTCATAGTTCGATCCAATTCCGTCCGAACCCGATTGAGCAATGAAGCAAAAGACAAATAGGACGGCTGCAAAATCAATGTCGGGTCAAGAAGTAGCGAATTCACAAGTGGAATTCGACTTGCCGCGATTAAGGAGAGTAACTCAGTCACCATGAGAATCACATCCGTGTCTAATAACGTCCAATTGGCAAGTTGATACAAAAGGCAGTCTAAGAATGGACCAAAAGACGCACGATTTTCTGCCTTCGATGGACTCTCATAATTGCTTAAGCTGCTACTTGTAAATCTACCCCCATTGGCACTTATTGTTCTATTACCTACCCCCAAACTGTGATATCCGGACGTAAGTCGCTCATCCCCCATTACACTTACATTTTTATTACTCGAGTCCCCACTTCCTGAACTATCAAAGGATTGTTCTGCAATCTCGATAATGCTTACATCTTCTAAACCAGTCGTAGATGATTGACTTAAGGGAATATTTGTGAACACAGTCGCATCCGCCGTATCTCCAGCTTGTAAAGGATCACTAGAAACCTTGGCCTTGTTTTCTCCCACTGGCGTAGATGTTGACACAATAGGAGCACCTTCATTTACATTTTTTGTATCTGAGAAGTTTCCAGACTCCATCAAGCTGGAGGCCGAATCACTTTCTTGGCTTTCCATTCCATTTTTATCCTTCCCATTTGCAAGAATAGGTGAGGAAGGGCCACTCGTGTTGACGTTCGTGTTTGGACGCTCCGCTTCACCACTAGCTGGTAGAGTGAGTTCATCCGTTCCATCATACTTCAATTTCCATCGGGGATAAATAGGATTAAAATTTGTACTTTCGGATTCATTGTCCCTGTCTGTGGGCACTGCAGTTGTAGAAGAGAGAAGACCGAGCCCAAGAGTCTCCAAAGATGTTAGACGTTTTGACTCGTTGTTCAAATATTGCACATACTGTTGAGTTAAAGCTTCGGGCCCCACCGCTTCAACTACAACTGACGGAATCAAGGATAAAAATCTGACGGATGAATCGTGGAAATCTATTTCAGAGATGCGTGTCTTTTTTTGCGAGACCATTCGATGAGTTTGTGGAAGGAGGTGTCGGAGAATAGTGTGGTACCAAAAATCTTCACAATAGAAATCCAGCAGACTGCTAAAAAGGCTTAGAGTGGAAACTTTGACCTGTAAAATCAAAGAAAAATTAGAATCTTATTATTAATAAGTTATATTGTGACAACGCATCGTATTGCATTGGTAAGTTCTAAAATACTTACTGATACGTTTGGATTGTTGACTCGAGGTAGAAAAGTTGATTGAAGTAATGATATGACAAATTTCATTATTTTCTGAAGTAATAGAGGGTGGGTCAAAAGGTCACACATAGTTTGCAAATATCGAGTCACCACAGCTTCTTCCTCATACACACTCTAAAGTACACGAATTGTATGCATTTAAATATCCATTCAATACAACGCAATCCATAGAGATGTACTACACGTTTATCAAAACAAAGTAGGGTAGGTATATGTTTAATTAAATTTAAGGCAATATGTACACCGGTAAAGAAATAGTGAAGAAAAGGTATATTTATATTATAAAATGATCTAACGTAATTTTCAATGTAACCATTCACCAGAATTCTACAAAATGATGAACCCATTAATCATAATATTTAAAACACACTGAAGATTCCATGCATCTAACTACTACAAACTGCAACTACGGTCAACTGCGTTTTATACATGCCGGAGTTTACTTCATGCAAAACAAGTCATGCGTGCAGAGGGTAGTTTAATTTCATGCAGGAGATTTTTAATTGTCTTGAGACAATTATTCCCTCTCTTGCTATATAAAATTGATTAGGACTTTTTGTATAGACAAGAGATGGAAGACGTACGGAGAACGAAGGAACTTAGAAGAATACACAAATGAGAACGTAACTTGAAACGACGATAAATAACTAACGATAAGACCATGCCATATATATTTATGAGGAAACACAGAGACAGAGATTTTAATTGTCAAATCTTATTGTGGGCTACTAACCGTGACGTATGGATCATGTTGCTTGTGCAAGCTACGGTTCCCCTCATCCTTGAAATAATTTCAATTATTATACAATACAAGTCTTCAAAATAAAAGAAAATACAACGCACAAACAGAGATGTATAGATGTTCAATGAGCAAGATATAGAAAAGTATAAGGATGAAAATATCCTACCAAATCTGCCAAGACACTACAACACATTATTATGGTGTCGAATATTTAAACTACGTACAGTGAAATACATTCCTAAAGTGTTCATTTTTTGGTAGCTTGGCGTTGAGTCGTACCAAAATTCAATTAACTTTTTAGGCAGTGTATGATATAATTCTTTTCGTAGAAATACAAGTGATTCCCGTTTTAAATGAATTAGTGGTACTTGGACTAAGCGATTGAACCCAAATTAAAATTATGAAGACATAAGAAAGACCATAAAAAATTGCGCCCGCACTGTATAACAGCTTTAGTGTTACTTTTTGGCTAGCACCTTACTCCACTGCCCAAATTTAATCCATATAAGTTATTAAAAAAGGCTAATGCTTAGTAACTGATAATTAATTATATATTGAGAATACTTGATAAAATGATACAAAATTGAAAAATGTGCATTGCTGAAATAAAGAAAATTTCATTTCAATCTATCATTTTTCCGACAACATACCTGAGTTAATGCAGGTCTGATGATGGCATCAAGAAATGCGTTCGTGAAACATTCGGCCAATGCCACAGCAACCTTTGGAGGAGCGGCATGTGCGATATCATCAACGAATTTCAGCTGCTGGATAAACGGTCTCATTTGTTCGGAAGTTCCTTGAGTGTAAGTGGGTAGTTGGGCAAAGCAAGCGCTTAGACCACTGATAACGAGATTCTGGAAAAATTACAATTTGTTAAAAGCTTATACAACTAGAAAGGCATTAGTATGATCTGTGTGAATTGATATAATCGATATGGGTATGTTGTAAAATAGAACTTACGGTATAACCTATGCCGTTCTCTTGTGATAAGCTTTTCTCTAGAGCAGGAAAGCGAGTTGCTAATTTGATAAGAAGAATAAAGGAGTAACGTGCCGTTTCACCGAGAGTAACATCATTTCCAAGACTATATTCTAGGAGAAGACTAGCAAGGGAACACGCGCCGTCCCAAGGAATTGCACCTAATTCATTATTACTTCTCACGTATCCCAAGATTTCACCATCACGGGATGCTAATTCGCATAGCCCATTCAGCAGCATCACTAGCCTTTCGTCATCATCTCTCGATAATTGTAAACCTAATCAAGTAATCATAACAATAATATGGAGGCAATCAGCATAACAAAAACCATGTATGTGTCATAAATTCAAAAAGAAATCGAAATTCGAATGAATAACAACTTTACCTTTGTTCTTAAGCTCATGTAGCCAATTTAAAGCCTGGTCACTACACTTATGTTGAATCCAAAAGCTTTTGCAACTCTGCTCAGGTTCCTCAGTTCTTGCCACACGAAGAAGAGATATCATTTGAGTTAAATGTGAAATCACTGTCAGGGCGGCTTCCGATTTCTGTAAACAAAATTCATGTGGTTAATCTCAACAAAAGCAAGAACAAAAATAAGTGAAAAAAACAAATTTCATGCTGCCTCACCTGTACTGTGTCATTTGATTCAATTTTCATTACATCCACTGCCTGCGCCCAGTGATTTTGAAATGCACTGAAAGTCGCCCCTGGTTCCACTGCTTTTCTTTCAATAATTGGCCTGCTATTCCGTAGCCAATTCATTTTTGTAAATTTTTTAAAATAAATAAACTTGTATATATGAAAATCCAAAACGAAGAATTTGTCTATTTTATACGACTATCATTGTCAAAGCCACTGCAAAGCTACTACATCTAATTAGTAATTTGCATCGGTTTCGGTTGTCGGTACTGACTCTTTGCTCAAAAACATTTCGTAGAAAATATTTAAAATAAAAAGGTGCTTTGTACACAAATTCTGTATAAGTATCAGCTTTAAGGACAGTTGGCGGTTGACTATATACTCAGGCAGAATCACTTTACTACATCTCCCTTGTTCCTTGTCCACACGGTCTATCGCGAAATAAATCGCCCTGTAAAGCAAACAAAATACACAATCATGATAATTGGATCATTGAATACATAAACAGCCACAAGATTACTGTATAAAGATACACAGCTGCAAAACTGGCTATTAATAGTATTTACATAATACTGATGTCATGTGGATTGTGCATTCGTAACTCAATAGATGCACAGATCCAAGATCCAACGACAAGGAAATAAAAATTTGAAAGTACCTACTCGCCAGACGCTATATACTAGCTATGGAATTTAGCTCATACTTTCCATTTTCGTGTTTTTAACTGCTAAAGGATGCATCTGCTATTTCTTTCCATTCATACATTATTATTATTAAGTAACACATTACAAAACTATTCATAGTCTTAACCAAAAACATATGAACGCGTTTAATTATTACAATTTTTAACACTGCAATGCCTGCCTTACTGACTGGTGAATGGATTGACTGCTGACACTAACAAATCATGCCTCAACCTAACCCCACACAGGGTCAAAAGTGCCCTAGATTTTTTGAAAACAAAAATTCACAAATCAAAATGCAAATAATAATAATAATAACAACAAACAAAATCTAAAAGCAGACACCCTGAATTCTGAATTCTAGAAATTAAGTAGCTCAAACTGCATTGCAATCACACATGTTTGATCAACTATTTTTATAAATCCAAAGCCAATTTAAGGTCAAGGTTCATCAAATAAACTAGGGCTATCGAAACAAGATCAAAAAGTAATTCTGGCGCAAAAACCGAGCCATAATAAGAGAAAGACAATAATATTGACATACTAATCGTCAATCGTACCAAACGGGAACTTACCCCTCATTTGCTTGGATAGTTGTGTAATACTTTGAGTAGATACTTACGATTAATTAAGTACAGTGCACCACCAACAACAATCAAAAGAGATAAACAAGTTTCGCTTTTTAAAAAAACTGTTATTGTCTTGAATGAAAAAGTGTAAACATACAAATTATTTGTGCTGTTCAATACGAAGAACTTGTGAGAGTTGTGTTTTGATTATTTCAAAGTCTGCTACAGACTTATTATTTCTGCTCTGCAGTTCGCAATCGCAAGTCCACTACACTGCAGAGCGAACGGAGATATTTTTACGGCAAGCAAAGTGTTGGGAGTCTGGCAAATATCTCGTAGTAAAATTACCTCTGTGAGTTCCCCCTTGATTTCACTAGCGAACTTACTAGCTAGCTATAACTCGGAATATAGCTAACTTGGCTAAACTGTTATTGAGATTTCAGACAAAATTTTCAAAATAGTAAGTGTCTAACTACCAGTAATCTATAGGCAAACTAAAAATAGTTAGGTTTCACACAAGAGCTAAAACGTGCAAATTTTGAAAAATAGTATTTTTGAAAAGTGCTTTGAAAACTAGTGCGTCTAAAAAGTACAGTTTTTTTAAAATGGTGTTTTTGTAAAAAAAAACTATTTTTCTAGAATTGCACTTTTGAACTATATGTAGTTAATTCCAATACATGCTGTAATTTGTAGAAAGTATAAAATAGGTAAGTTTATTTAAACAAACAAAGCTGACGCTATCCCTCACTGAGGAAAGTCCTAAGGACTTAAGTTAGTATGCGCCAACAAAGTTTTCCTGAATCGTTTTAGTGTTTCTGAAAAAGTGTAAACATAGTTTTAACGTTTCTGAAAAAGTGCATACATAGTTTTAATGTTCATGGAAAATTCAAAATGTGGTATTAACGTCTTGAAGTAGTGTAAAAGGATATAATTAATGTTTCGGCAAGAGTCAAAATTTGGAGTATTCAAAAGTGTAAAAAAATAAGTATGTACTTGAACGTTCCTTACATGAAAAAACGTAAACTATATACTTTTAGCGTTTTGAAAAAGTGTAAACAATATACTTGTAGCGTTTTGAAAAAGTGTAAACAATATACTTGTAGCGTTTTGAAAAGGTGTAAACAATATACTTGTAGCGTTTTGAAAAAGTGTAAACAATATACTTTTAGCGTTTTGAAAAAGTGTAAACAATATACTTTTAGCGTTTTGAAAAAGTGTAAACAATATACTTTTAGCATTTTGAAAAAGTGTAAACAATGTTACAAGTTAAACATATTTACATCCAATATTTAGAATACAAGTTTTGAAATAGTGCAAACAATCAGATTATCGCATCTAAAAGGATCGAATCCTAAACGTATGATCGCTTTTAAAAAGAGTAAACGATAGTATTTTAAAGTTTCTGAAAAATGTAAAGGTGTTAGCAGTGCTTAAAAAGGTGTTAACCCTAATTTTAGCACATTTCGTAACCATTCTGCCAATGCAATGACATGATATGTGAAGGGCTCTTGAGCTTCAGCCCATTCAAACTTGAGACAAAGTCAGAAGACAAACTTGGTGGGCGATTCAAACGCACTCAAAAGTGTACTAACAACTTTTTAATTTCTTGTTGCAGCCAAAACTGCCAATAACAAGGCGAAGCTCGTTGGGTTGAGCATCAACCGTTCTTTTCTTGCTCTTGCTGCCAGTGCAGTGCTGCAGGCTAAAATTGACAATATCAAGTACTTATTTAAATAAATTTTCTAATTTAATTGAATAATTAATTCACCTAACCTCCTTCATCCTTTTTCTCCCTTTTGCACTCCCAGATGATTTAAAAATTACAGCTGACAGTAACAGTGCAGTGTAGGTGTACTCTTACTCTTGAGTACATCAATTTCACACTAAATAGTAAGTAGGCAGAGACAGAGACGGGTCTCTCATTATGCTTATTTTTACTTTAATTATTATTATTACCTAATATAACCCATAATAAGTAAAATCTTGGGTAGGTTTTAATTCTTTGGATTGCGTGATTTCTGATTGCATACACTTAGACTTAATCTGCATATTTTAATTGTTGTCCTAGATAATTATAGATTGGGATTGCGGTCTACCATCTACACTCTACGGTTCTACAGACACATACGAGCACCTTCAAAGTCAAACTTATAACTTACGGTCAACGATGAAGCAATAATCAACTCACACACAACTAAACGGAAAAGTCAAAAGTTGCAAGTACAGAATAATTTACGAGTCATCAGCATCAACCAAAGAGCACAAACAGCAAATGGTCAGGGGGCTATTCATTTTTTTTTCGTATAATTTTGATTCGGCATTCAACATATTCACAGGAATGAAACTGATATCAAATAGGTATCCCAAGACCGAAGACCCACTTAACTACCAACGCAACGTACCAACTGCTACTCTTAACCTCAGCTAGCTGAAGTTATCTGTACGTTACGTTGTTCGTGTTTGTTGAAGGTTGACTGACTGTTCGCCGGAGCTGTTTGTTGTGTGTGCAGCTGTCTTGTTGGCTGTATTTCAGTTCCTATAGTATAGTGGTTTCTTGAGTGCAAATAATTCCGTTGATTACCTTGGGGGTATTTGTACTTTTCTACTGTCAGTCATGCACTATAAGATGGAATAAATGCACTTGTACGACTTACCTGCACCTGTGATTGTGAATATTGCAATTTCCTTATTCTTATGTAAGTACAGTTCACACAGTTAATAGTTGACAGCGAGCGTTCTGTAGGTAAACATGGAGCCGAGAATCGTAGGTGTACTTATATTCTAAACTAAAGGTTTCACTTTAAGTTGTACATTGTCAGTGTAGAGCAGGTCAAGCTTCCTCATTCCCAACAAACAAACCCAGTCACATACTCAAAGTATCCGTATCCAAACTGTCACGTTGAAAGCAAGTCAAGAGTGTATCCCTTCAAATTGAATCGAAATCGGAAAACACATCAGAAACGGAACAATATTGAGTGTTCGAATTTTAAACGGAATTAGGAAGAATTAATTGAAAAATTTGTTAAACAGTTTAAGAAATTCACCAACCTATCTGCAGTCTTTGTTAGTCAATTCACAATTGACTCGTACCGTGAACAAATTGAAGTGCCTTCAAGTTTTAAGTGCTCAAATTTCTAAATATGTTAAATTACTTCGGTTCCTAACTGACTCTTTAAGAGTACCTCATTAGTACTACACTACTAATATTGCAATAAATACCAACCGAACCACCAGCACACCACATACGTCCAGTGCCAGAGAACAGCGATTAGCGAACATCCTGTATATGTGATACGTGTGTCAGCAAAAGAAGGTCCTGATACGAATTATTTAATTACATACTTATTTTTGTCTGGTTAGTTAGCATAATGTATTCTTGCTTTACTTTGCAAATTACTCATTAAATGTTACATGGGTTTTATAATACGTCTATGATTTAAAATGCCATGGTATGTGTGCGGAGTGTAAGAGTGTAAGAATAAGGAAACGAGATAACCCATAATTAGATGTAATGTTGCTTGTTGGTGCTCTAATTTAATTAGCTGAGGGTAGCTAACCGTAGCGGCCATTAATTAATCGCCAGGCATGAGAAATTCTAAAGCTATGAGATAACAATACACTGTATTATGTACTCTGCAATCTCTGAGTAAACTTTGGGTTTCCATAATAGCAATAGCAATAGCAAATGAAATTATGCGCCTCTATGGTTTGTGTGGGGGGTTAAACATTTACAACGGAATCGACAGTTTAGCTTTTAAACCTTTTCGAAACAGTAATTTATAAAGTTTTACACCTTTTGAAACTGTAATTTCAAGTTTGACACCTTTTGAAACTGTTAGTTTCAAATCTTGACCCTTTTGAAGCTAATATTTTATACATTTTTTGTCCTTTTTAAAAATTTGACTTTAGTAAATTCTAGGTTTGACCTTTTCGTAAGTATTTGATACTAGTTTTGAATGTTTTTGGAAACGTTAATTTGCGGTTCTAACCGTTCTGGAAATGTTAATTTTTAGTTTTGACCATTTCAAAAAAGTTGCTTCGTAGAAAAAAACACTTCTGTAAATCGTTCTTTCACCGGTGGTTTCCCAGTTCTGAATAGGTTAAAAATAATTTAGAAATCGCTGAGACACAAAACAATGGAAAGATTGAGCATAATAGGAATCTGAAATAAGATTGCAGACTAGGTAATACAGATAGGCAACCTGAAATCTGTCTAATCTCTTCAAGGACAAACGAAGTACCTAAGGAGAAGCTAGGCTAGGACAGTAATCTACATACATAAATTATTGCTCGTATTTTGTCACTTCTTCGTCGCTAAATGCACGTAGGTGCATGGCTTTAAAGTTTAAATTAAAACTAACAAAGATCTAGCTGTACCATAAAATGAAGGCATGGCATGGTGCCGTACATTTAACTCGAAATTTATTTAGTACTTATTTATACAAAATTAATGAATGCGTGTTAATTTTGTATGGACACTGATTGTGAATGAGAATACCTACATCTATAGTGTACTGGTATACACATACTACGATGGGTTAAAATTAATAAGATTTGCGGTTGCAGTAGCAGTGTTTCGTAGCTGTAAAGCTTCGCTTGTTATGCAACTATGTTATTTCTTTTAGACATTCCCTAATGAAATTCACACATGGCAAGCCTTCCTTGAAATTGTACGGAATATTCCAGCCTAATAATACACCTTTAGCATGTGAAAGGATCATATTTTATTATTTTATGTATGGTAATATTGTAGTACAAGGATTTGCTATCGTTATTTCGTTATTCATACTCCCTGCTTATATCGCTGCTTAAGATGCAAAACTGCAAAAGTCAGTCATTACTGTCTTTAGTTAGAAAGATCACGTTCTGGAGCAAATGTACAAATCACTGCCTTATCTATGAACATTATTTCATCCTTACACGTTCCTTTCATTTTTATTCTGCAGTTCAAGACAGTGCAGTAGACAGAGAACATTTTTATAAATATATAATGAACGTATGCATTATAGTGCTGGTAATTATACACCTTTACATCTCAAATGTTGCTGCCCTCAAAGAATTTTATATCGTATACAAGAGCAGGGGATATAAATAATAAATTCTTACAGATGGGTATTTATTTATTATGTGGTATTGAAGTAACATTGAAGTGTTCCAATAAAATACTAGTCCGTAACGATTTACTTCCTCTGACAGCCAGCAATGCAATGACGGCAGACTAATGACTAATGATTACTATATGGGCCGCCAATAATGTTTTTTGGCAATGTTTTTTTGCCAGTGTCAATAGTGCTTTGTTTTTTTTTGGAACTGTAGAGACTGTAGACCGTGAGATCTAGTTAATGCCATTGCACACCCTTTTATTTACAATTAGTCTTTAACTGAGCTTCTGACTGTACAAATGATCCTGAAATGGACCAATCTGCGTAAAATACCTAAGTACCTAGGTACTATTGTACTATACGAAAGTGTACTTATAAGTTAAGAAATTAGTTAACTGGGAAACAAGCGACACTCCCAAGCTACCTATACTTTTTTGTAGGCTTTGTGCACTTTGTATTATTTCCTTTCCTTTCCCTTCGTGGCAAATCTGTATTTAATTTTAGCAGTAGCCATTTCCAAAGTCCAACAATAGCTCAACATTATTGTCTGTAATGGTCTTCGTATCAAAATTACTTAATATTAAGAACCAACACTACATCATTGCGTGTAGGGATTGAGAATCCGGTATGTACTTTTATTTTGTTGTCTACTTTTATCACATTCACAGTTTTAAACTTACTACGAATAAGAGCTACCTAGAAGTTTCTTTGGGTAGGTAATTGCCTAGGTATTTATTAATGATAAGATCCTACATTCTATTTTGAGCACAGACTACTATCTATATAGGTGTGCCCATTAGTAAGTGTAAGTCGCAGTATAATTAAAAATTGTGCTAGAAAAGTGACGTAATGCTTAAACTTTAGAATAATAATAGTAATTAAGTAGGTAGGTACTTTGTGCGTTGGTAATGATTTAGAGATACGTGAGTGAATTATGTAGCTAGTACCTACCGCACTGTGCGTTGAGGGAAACATTATTAGAAATAATAATTAGAGTTTTGTCATTTGTGGTTGATGGTTTTCGTTTCTCAAAAATTTGGACAGTCAAATGTGGGCAGAACCATCGTCAACATTTGGAAGTGACCGAGGCATAAATAAATTAGGTATCTGCACCTACCTAATCTAATTATTGTGGTGAGTGTGAGTGCTTCTTTTTATCTGGACGTGTATTCTACAGCCAAAGGAATATGTACATATTTCTGGTACTAATTGTCAATTGTATAAAAATAAAATGCATACTAGGTAGTATGTATCTATAATAGTTCGCTTTCTTCAGAAGTAAATCTGTTTGAGGGGGTAAAGTGCGTGCGAATTATTACGTCGTCTTTTCTGTCTTCACAAAAAATAAAGGTCATATTGCACCTTCACCGACGACCTGCAGTGCACTGACACTACTGGAATCTGGAATTCAAGACAGTTTTTCTGTCTTGAATTTATAGCATTATTTTTATTATTACAGTACAGAATACAGAATAAACTTGTGATTTCGTGATTTGTGCTCATCAAACACAATAAGACTTTAAAACCAGTTGTTCTGACAGGATTACAAAGGATTTAACCATAAAAATAAATTAGTATCAGTGTAAGTACTTTGGTGCAATCAAAATAGTACATGCTTGTAGTTTACAGCCAATTTACGACTATAGCACAATGAAACTGTGAGTATTAGACAAGTTGATAAAAAAAGGATTGCCAATTTCTAATATTGCTTACAACTTACATAGTTACATACAACAAACTGCGAGCTTTCCTATCCTCACGTGTCATACTAATAATAATAATAATAAATTGTAACTTTTACTTGGTCTTTGGTGGTTTAATTTTTCGGAAAATACGTTTGGATTTTCCGTTTTAAATTCACGAATTAAAGTTCAGAATCGCGTGCCAATGATTGCAAAACCTTATAACATATAAGATTGCCTGCAATCGAATCGTAGATTAGGCATTATTGCCTTTCCCTTGTATCCTTAATAGCATTGCATTTTGCATTGGATGGCTTTTGAAGTTTACACTAAAAGTTGCAGCAAAATGACTGCATTTTTCTGTAATTGAATTCTAAATTGTGTTGCACTTTCTTGTATTGTACATGGGTAATTTGTTGTGGTTTTAAAATGTGTTGGTTTCGACTTTCGAGTTTCGACACAACTACTCTTTTAAGAATGTTCTGTCATTATAGTAGTAAGGAAACAGTGTGGGACCGTAAATTATTCCACACTACACCGAAAATAATATTGGGAAATGAAACTATTAGTTTATTTATTTGTGTAATATGGAGTTATGGAGGAAGCTTTTAGTGGCTTTTAGTTTGTCTATAGTTTCTTCAATTTTTAAGACTGGCCTGGTTTTTTAGTATACAATCTGTAATTTTAATATTTAACATTTAAAGCCTTCGCATATTTGTAGTATTTGTGAAATACATTTTAATCTTTTATAGCGTAGGAGCGTTGCGTTGAAGGACTCGGTTATATTCCAAGCTAAAAGTTTAAGAGAAACGGAAACGGATCCCATTCATTCGGCAACAAAGTAGTGGCACAAAGGCACAATCAATCACGGTCAAACTTTTTATGCTGTTCCAATATATTTTTATCGCAAGTGAGAACTAACAGGCTCATCGTCAGTATCTGTTGACTCTTGACTTTTGATGACTGCGGCTAAACCTAACCGTTGAGTCATCATCGAGGAGTGATCGAGTCCAACAAGTCCAGATTTAATATTTGTCTGTCACATCCAGGCATCGTAAACTGCTTTATTAGCTTTTAGTGCACGCGCTTAAGCAATGTTTGCTGTCTGCGATACGTAGCCACGGTCACAGATGATGGCCGTGTCAAATTTAACAGAGAAGATGTCAAATTTCAAAAATATCGCATGATCACAATCCGCAAAAGCCTTGAATGTTCAAGATTTTTTTCAAATTGAATTATGCACCTCTATATTATAACCATAATCTATCTCAAAGTTAAAGTAGGTAGGTAGGTAAGTTAGCAGATTCATAGCATAATTAAATTGCATCCGTTGAACTATTTCCTTAGTTATCAATTGAGTGTCAGTACATCCTAAGTGCTATCCCCCATTCTTCTGATGGGGGATATGCTGAATTTGTTTATTTTTTTTTATAATAATTAATTATCTTGTCTGTGTATACATATTAGTAGTACTGCATACGCCTTTCTTGAGCCTCTTCTCTTATTTTTTATGCTTCACGGGAAGACTGTGTGATTCGTGCTGTCTAAAGTTCACAAAATTTGCTATTCTCGAATTACATGAGTTTCCCGTGTGCGTACTGCATGCATTTACATATAATATAACTAGGTAGGCATTTATAGTACATAGGTAGCTCAGATCTTTGAAAATATTATGTTGACATGACATTGAAAAGGGGAGCAACTTAAAATTACCAACTCCTTGAAAAGTATAGGGAGTAGAAGTACTAGAAGTAGACAGGAAATTGATCTCGTGGGAACTGACTTTTGCAGACTTCCCGTTCTTATTCTTGCCAGTTTTAGCACTATTAACCTCTTCGAAACGGTATGTATATCTAATTTTCATCTTTTTGAAAGTATTTATTTATAGTTTTGACCTTTTTGAAAGTGTTCATTAATGTTTTGAATGTATTAGAAAATGTTTAAGTGTAGATTTGACCTTTTTGAAAACGTTAATTTCTTGTTTTGACGACCTTTTTGAAAACTTTAATTTCTTGTTTTGACGACCTTTTTGAAAGTGCTTTTTACTATTTTCAATGTTTTTTGAAAATCTGTATTATTTGTAGTTTTGACCTTTTGAATGCATTCTTTAATACAAAAGAATAAACACTTTTATACAGCATTTGGCTCATGGTTTCCCAGTTTCGAATAGGTTAACTATAACTATACCACCACTCCGATCGTGGGTGAAGAAGCATTGTGGATTAAGTCCAAGTTCCATTTAATTTCGTTTTTTTTGACAATGCTTCTTCCCCCACGATGTGTGGGTATGTAAGTACCTACTAAGTAGGTAGGTCCTAGCCTACTGCACTCAATGTAGCTCCAGTCTCTGTCTGTCTGTAGTCTGTAACCAACGTGGCATTACGATTTCGTCTTTTGGTATTTCGCCGCAGTGACTAGATATAATTAGTCGGAGAAGGAGAGATAAAAATAAACATATATTGTATAGGCACGTGTACGAAAGTATATGTATATAATTATACAAATAGTAATGGTGGAAATACCCTGTGAAGTAAGCAGTCGGAAGTGGCAAAAATAGTTCCTAGAACATGTAAGTAGCTGTAGTTGATGATGTGACGAGTGGACGTGAGGAGCGATGATTAAGACAGAAGGCAGGCAGTTCTTTGAGTGCAAAAGAAATAAAAAAAATTCACGATTAGATCTGCAGTTTGGCAAATACAATTTGCTCGTTAGCAATAGCAGTAGCAGAGCAGCCTGCTGATCTCATTTCTCTATTTCTCTCCACCCGCTGCGTGTTTCTCTGGTTTCTTTTGGTTCTGGGTTTGTTTTTGTTTTAACTTGACACATAATCTGTCTGTTGTTCTGAACGACCGAAAGACACTATGGCTGCACAAATTGCTGTATAACCGTATAACGGCTGTATTTATTTACTGTATTCCACTCTTGCACTATAGGCTACTCACTCACACGATCACAGAAATGTCTCATAGTACACGGAGGACGGAATGATGACGATGACACGAAAGAGGCTCAGTGTGTCTCTGACTGTGTCAGTCACTACTTGAAGAGCCAGAAGGAACTGTTGAGTGTGGTGTGTGTGTGACTTTGGGCTTTGGGAAATTAAACTACGTTTTGAAGCAGTGATTTACTTTTTTTTTTTTTAGTATTCACGAATTTGCTTGTGCCAATTGGCAGTTCTTTTGTTTTCCTCCCAACCTTAGACCATCAGCATCAAGTACTGGGACTGATATGGAGAGTGTGGGTGATGTTTTGCGATTACATTATTATCATGAGTACCTCCTTATACCTATATATATTTATATGTATTATTTGTGTAAGAACTGACTTGACTTCGTTGCATTATTAGCATTAACTTTGGGGCCTTGCAAATATGGCAGTGACGTCATAGATGTGGTGGTTTGAAAAAGTATAATTTATATATCAGTTATTATCTCTTTTACAAACGTTAATATCACCTTTGCATTTTTTTTTGAAAAAGTGTAAGAGCGTATTTTGAATTTTTTCAAGCGTTATTCGCGCGTTCTAAGCGTTATTGTCATTGTCATACGTATTTTATTTTGTCTTTTTAAAAAAGTGTGGGATCGAGTTTTACAACTTTTCTAAGTGTTGATGGGACGCTTTGCATTTTTTGAAAAAGTGTAATATAATGTTTTATAGCTTTTCAAAATACTATTGTGACTATTGTCACGTTTGGGCTTTTTTGAAAAAGTGTAATATCATGTTTTAGAGCTTTTCGAAGTGTTAATATCACGGTTTGGCTTTTTTGAAAGAGTGTAATATCGTCTTTTACGGCTCGTCGAAGTGTTAATATCATGCTTTGCCTGTTTCTAGAGAGTGCAGCATCATGTTTTGCAACTTTTTAAATTGTTATTATCACGTTTTGCCTGTTTTGAAGCTGTGTAACATAGTAGCAAACTTTCATAGTGTAACCTACCCGTACCCCAAATTGTATGAAGCTATATCTGCTAGGCCCCTTCGCTAAACATCTACAGAGTCATTACCACTTGGAGTTAAGAGAGTTGAAAGGGTTGTTGGATATGTCATTTTTTTAAGCAGTTACGTGATCGTGGTGAATGCTACTTATAAGTTACCCACATGAAGCCCAATCGCTTTATCTGGAATTTTGATGATAATAGTGTAAAGCCTCCTTTATCTTTATCTCATACAATCCCTCGCTATAATTGTACAACTAACCAAACTCACCAAACCAACAAACCACCAGCCTACGATACGACCCACCAATTGTTTTATGTATGTATGTACTTACCTAATTCAATTTTTTTTCCAACCCACAATAATAGGCATTTCAAGGGAAGTTTTCATTGTCAGTGTTACTTACGTTCTTAAGTAGGTATTTGTGTTAAATTAAATTGATGCTCAGTCTGGTTGGAATAGCAAAATAAATTACGGCACTGCAACTGATAACTGATTATGATTATAGTAATTTGTCATTATATAGTTTTTATAGTTTCAGCCAAAATCAATGCGTCATTTTAAAGGTTATTGTCATCTTTCTGGTTTCATTTACCTTGTTGACTTATTATACAGGTACCTAGTTATATTTGGAATCTTCTTATCTGAGGTAGGCTTTGAAGATAGGGGGGGGGGTATTGATACTGTGTAAATGTATACTGTCTGCATCCCATAATCATGACCGAGAATATGTGTTTAATACGTCACTTTATACAGATTTGATATTAATGGTGTGTTTTGATCAATTTTGCAATACATGTTCTACTTTTTGTGTCACATGCTCAGGGAGTTAAATCAAATAAGCAGGCGGTTGGTATTTTAAGGGATCAGCAATCACATGTCTTGAAGAGCACTATTTATTTCACTATGGTTGATTTTAACATTTTCGAAACGGTAATAATTATACTTGGGTTTAAAGGTTTTTGAAAATGGTGATTTCTAGTTTTTTGACCTTTTGGAAGTGTTGTTTTCTAGTTTTGACCGTTTTGAAAAAGTGTCATTTACTAGTTTTGACCGTTTTGAAAAAGTGTTATTTACAAGTTTTGAGCGTTTTGAAAAAGTGTTATTTGCTAGTTTTGACCATTTTGAAAGTGTTATTTACAAGTTTTGACCGTTTTGAAAAAGTGTCATTTCCTAGTTTTGACCGTTTTGAAAGTGTTATTTACAAGTTTTGACCGTTTTAAAAAAGTGTCATTTACTAGTTTTGACCGTTTTGAAAGAGTACATTTATAGAATTAAACACTTTTGTAAAGCATTCTTGCCATGGTCCCCAGTTTCGAATAGGTTAATGTGGCATGAGAATGATTCATTACACAATATTTTAACGGCTTAGAATGTAAGGGTAATTATAATTATATGCCCGTTGCAGTAATAAACTTTTACACATATACATATATTTAATGCTTCTATGTATACAGATAATGTAGGGAGGGACATTCATTCCGATTGATGGGTCGAAATGGTTCTGATAATGGAGCAAGTTGTTTGTGTTTAAAAGTTGATAGTGGTGTTGACTGATGTCTATAGGGCTATTAATTTGCCTTGTTTTAATTCAATAGAGTAATACGTCCGTATACTTACTATTAGTTGCCATTGTAATTAATTTACTTCCTAGTCATAGTGCTACGCATTAGTCTGCAGGATCTATTGTTTTAAAGTGAAAAAGTAAATTCTTGATTGCTTCTGCAGCACAATTAAAGTTTAATACGAGTCATTTAATTTAATATTTTAGGTTCTTGTCACTACTGAAAATTCGGAATCCATTCTCTGACCTGAGGACAGCCTAACCGTGGAGAACGCGTCATTTTGTATGATTCAAAGCAATAAAGAGAAAAAAGAAGAAATACGGAGATAAGCACATGGATTATTTGGAGGCTTATTTTAGCTAGCAAAAAGATAATTGTGCTGCCTCCAGCCCTCGTGTTCCCACATTCTTGTGTAGGTATCAGTATTTGTGCGACGTTTCAACCAACGACAGTGAGCGTGACAGAGTTGCTATTTACCTTTTAAGTGAACGATAATAATTGCCTAGTTGTAATCGATACTTAATTGGATGGAATGACTTGGTGGCTGAAGGAGTGATTTTCGTCTTTATTTTTGGTGTCCCTATCGGACAGTTAGTATTCGTAAGAGTGACTTTACAGTGGATTGTGACTGCAGTGTCGCTTTTATTTTTTTCTCATCTAAAGAAAAATAAGAATCATCTCAGATAATTAGAAAAAATGGGTGGACGGACTTGTTACTGGCTGGGAACAGCATCGACCGTCTTGGGAATCTACTTTGGAATTACTGTATTCTTTGTGTTTACATTTTACTATCATAATAACCATGCTGGAACCTGGGGGCTCTTTTCTGGTAAGATGAAAGTTTTGGTTTTGAATTTTATACTAAATGAAACGCTCATCATGTCTGGTGCACTGACATTTTATTGAGTTTTTTAAAAGTCAAATGACAATTTATTTTTGTAGCTATATTCGCCAGCATTTGCTTTCACTTGCGATTACTTCGTGGAAACAATCGACTCTCGGGTTGGTACTCCGTTGGCCAACTGAATGCTTTGGCAGCCTTCGGTTTCATTTGTTTTTGCATCTCCCTGGGATTCACCTGCTGGTACATCATTTACGCAGCCTACCATAACATCCGTAAGTCAATACAATCAATGCCTGTAGTTTAGCTGAATGTAATGGGCGAACCTATTTTACAACAAAATACCTATTAAGTTTTTTAATTCCCTATTTTAAAATATTTTTAATTTATATTGTTCTTGTTGCAGCAATGCTGCCAGCTGGGAAGAGTTTCTACTTGGCGGCCGTGTGGGCTGGAATGACAACCAAATGGAGTTTGGTTACATTTATTGTGAGCTATCAGTACTCAAGATTCATTCGATATTCGACGCCTTTCCTTGTGATTCAAGAATCCGAAGCTGCCTGACAATCTTAACGAAAATTTCTGCTGCACAATATTTTCTTCCGTCAATATATTTACTATAGTGCAGTCCAAACGTTTTAATATCTTACAAGTATCGTCATTTTGATGCATTTGCATAAATGACGATTTTAATTAAATGTAATGGAACTTCGTTCGACTTCAGTTCGTCACAAAAATGCATACAAAGCTTGCAAGCCTAAAACGCAGAGTACTGGATATCTTTGCCATCCCACTCAGTTCCGTGTTGTTCGTTGTTCGTCAGACCATGTTGTACAATGGAATATAGTTCACTTACTTTACAAACAAACTGTTATTTAGTTGCCAAATAATGTATTTGTACAATAATAATACTACTTGTAATTAAAACGATTGTTTCCAAAGTGCATTTTGTGACGTCATTCGCAAACAGACAGCTGACAGGATTGAACGGAAGTTTAGTAAATGAGTAAATGTAATAGCGTTGCATGTCTGTGACAAAAAATAATTAATTGTAAAAAAATCGACACATTTTTTCCAATGTCTACAGCGTACTAATGATAATTATTAAGAGAATCGATAATTTAAACGATTTTGTTGTGATATTAATGAGCGTCATGGTTTTCTTTCGCGCTGGATTGGAAAGGGAAGTTTGTGCACGTCGAGGAATAGAATAATAATTATCATCATGAAACCTAAACATTAAATTTGGTTATAAGGGTAAAAATCTGTAAAAGTAATACATACCTATTTGTACTCATTAATAATACTGATTTGGATCCCACGCTTATAACTCGGTAGAAAGTTTTTATACTGTTTTTTGTAAATTGCAATTGCACGGTGGTCATAAGCAGACCGTAGGTTAAACGTTGGAATTGGGATACAATTTGTTTAATAAATTGGATTTCGTAAATAACTAACCGTACGTTATTCATTCTGAGATGTTGCTTGTCAACGAACAATAAATGAGCGAAAATTATTTTTTCATTTTCGTCGTGTATCAGTAAATCATTACTCATTAGGTTAGGTAAATTGTTAGGTCCGACAATTTTCGTATGATTTGAAACAATACACTCTCAAATATAATATATTTTTCAATTTATTATCAATTTTATTTTGAGTAGATAAAATAAATGTATATTATTTTGTTCCCATTATCCCCAGATTATATTTTATTCTTAGAGTTGACAGAATTACGCAATACCATCACGGTTACTTCCAATAATGTGTAATTAGGTACGTGTTTCTTGATATCAAATCGCTATGATTTCATTTGGCAACTCGCTTTTGTTGTTTGTCCACGCTTGTACCCTTAATAAAGTAAAGCGCACGTGGTGAATTCAATTAAAACTGTAATTACCTACTACGAAACCAAATTGCAATAAAATTGTGCTAGGTTGGTCGAAGTTGTAGAGATAATTTTGAAATCGTATTGTTCAATGTTTTTATACGTGGAAGCGTGCTAGTACCTACGTGTAATTCTGTAGATCTTTCACTACTGATATTTAAAGAATAATTTCCTAATAGCGTAGTTGATTATGAGTGCCTAAGTTTAATTTTACTAGGTTTAAAAGGTATTTACTGTAAATACAAATATGAATCTGCTTTTGTAATTGTTACCGAACAAATTAATAAAATAGAATAACAATGAATTGAAAAACGTGTTTTTACAACTTTTGATTTATTTCCATCATTTGATTTTGAAAAGTATTTTCTCGGTATCATGGCGTATGTAATGTAGTACAACTTTTGTAAGTCGATATTA
Organism: Dicyrtoma fusca; assembly: GCA_034695205.1. Lineage (NCBI taxonomy): Eukaryota > Metazoa > Arthropoda > Collembola > Symphypleona > Dicyrtomidae > Dicyrtoma > Dicyrtoma fusca. The sequence continues at coordinate 5,250 of JAQFZC010000762.1, read as the reverse complement.
TGGTCTCGTGCGCATAATATTTGGATACTACTGTAATGCTGTATTCTAAATTAATTTTTTAATTTTAGCAATCTATTGAATGAAATACCAAAAATTAAGACAAATGTTAAAGTTCAGTTGCTGCACACGGAACTTAGAGTAGTAGCGTACAAACAATCTCTTTTGATCTTATAGTCAACACGCATAAAGTGAATGCAGAAAAGCATCTGATAGGCATAGAACATTACAAAATACTGTAATTTCATGGGTGCGGTGAGTACTTTGTAAATTACAAAATTACCTACGTACTCACTCCTCGGCAAGGTTTGACTTAGGAATTAAAAATGAATTACAGACACCACATTCTTCTAACATGAATTTACAAATAATACGATTAAAGCTGTTACAAACAAACGAGTTTGGAGATCATGTCAAAATAATGAATAAAATAGAGATCACAAAAAAAGCAGGGAAGTTTCCACTTTCCAACTTAGCACAACACAATATAGTACCCGTCACGGTTAATACGAGTAAAACATAAAACTAAAAACAAAATACACAGTTACTTCCACGCTTCCAAACAAAATAATCAGACAAATAACAAAAAAAGAAACTAAACGAACTTTAGTTTAAATACTGGCAACAAGGCCTGACTGGTTTTTTGTTCTTGGTACATTTTTAAGTTTTTTTTAGGCAAAGACAAGTAAATTTAATAATGTTGCTTCCCAAAGACAGTTTGACAAAATGATTTCGGTAAACGGAAGAGACCAACTGCCTTGGATTTTTTAAAGTCTTGAAGTATAGTATAATGCTCTTTTAGATAAATTTCAAACTTCTCCACTTGCACTGCTCATAATTTTATTGGAGGAATTTCGTCAGTAGTGTTGGTCGTGTTCCATGTTAAACGATGGAAACTGACTTTCGTCGGACGATAGGCTCGAGGATGATGGTGGTTTAGATCCTCTATTTCGGTGATACATGGACTTATGAACTTTTAAACTATTTTTATTTTTAAAATTCTTAAAACAGATGGGACAAGGAGCTCTCATTTCGGAATCCTTATCATTACAATGTACTTTTAAAACATGATCTCTCAAAGCATACTTTGCCACTTCCTCGTTGCACACATTGCATCGAACAAACTCGATGTGAACCTGTGCAGGCCCCACCATCCGAATTCCCACTCCCAAAGTTGCTCCAAAGGCTGGACTGGGACGCAAAGAAACTGGAGCCACTGACATTGCGTACGGATGGAAGTTTGGGTTTTGTCGGGCAAAATTCTCAGAATTCGACCGCCGACCGACTTTCGCACCACCAAACCCACAACTATTTGCTTTCAATTCATGAGCAACTAAAGGCTTTGAACCCAACTGCAATACTTCCACTTCAGTCTCGTCCTCATCTAGATCTTCTATCTTCAAGCTTCCTGATCGAAGTTGAGAGTCTCTCATACTACTGGAGTAATTCCTACTACCGTCCGTGTCAAGTTTCCCCGGAGAAAGTATGTCCGACCGTTCTGGAATATTTTCTTCTACTAGACTGCTATCCACCACTATTTCCACACCATGGAATAGAGACAAAGTATTAAAATGCGGATTAAACAAATAAAATAAACTTAAGTATTGCACTGTTAAAGAAGAAATTTAAATAATGTAATTTAATCAAGCATAATTCAATGTTTATTAGCTACAAAAATTAATGTACTACTTGCATTTATGTTAAGTTAAAGAAACTAACAAGGCGTTAAAATACTACAGCAAACGGCGTACACAATTTCTGACTTTATAGTTTTCTATTTTGATTCAGTTATAATCACGGAATCAATTTATAATAATTTAGAAATAATACAAACATGAAACGTTCTAACAGCTGTCACTTTGTTGTAGCACTTAAACTATTGCTGTTCCTGGTCCATGCCGAAAACATTTGCATGGTTTTTCTTCATATGTGTTTGAAATGATTTAACGTTGCGGTAAACAGTCCGACACAATGGGCACTGAAACAAAGTTTTTCCATCTTGTAATAGATCCTGTGTGTGCATTTGACTAATATGTCGACTAATATTCGTCTGATAAAATAATCCACCACAATATGGACAGACCCGGTATTTCTTGGCTTGTACTCGTTTTTTTGCTGATGCACTTGAAGCTGAATTTCTGAAGTGCTGCTGCTGATGGTGATGATGGTATACTTGTGGTGAGGGGCAAGATGAAGTGTTTACTTTAGTAGATGTTTTTCTTGGTGATCTGCTTACACGGGATCTAACTGGGACTGCAATTCAGAAACATACTCCAACAAAAGCTGACAGTAAATTTGACATAAAATACAAATAATCAATTAATCAATGCTTGGGCTAGGGATGACGTTACCTACAGCACATTGACAACACAACAATCTTGTGCCTCTTCCACAACACTATATTGTCCATACTTTTAATTTATCTAACAAGCAAAACAAATAAATCCACGTACAAACTATATAAGGTTGAATTCTATAACCGTATACACATGTAAAATAAACACATCAAACATTCACTATTGTAGGTGATATTAAAAACAGTCTGTGGGAGTCGTTTACTGTGTTCACAAGTATTAATTCTTCCGTCTGCTACTTTTTTTTTTACAAGTTTTCAATTTGAAGTTTCAATTTTGACACGAACTTTTTTACATCGATACCGGTGGATTCTGTAGCACTGTCGAGACTTGTACGTATTTCCACAATTCGGGCACGTCACAGCAGTAAGAGTATCTGAAGTATGTACTTCTTGAATATGTGTTTTTAAGTAACATGGGTTAAAAAAGTTTTCGCAATAAATGCACGCCTGCTTATCTGTTTTCGACTTTGATTTTTTCTTGACTTTCTTCATAATTACCGCAAGTCTTGAATTTTGATCTAATTTTCTCGTTCGATTTCCAAAACCTAATAATATTATTGCGCTAAAGTTTTTTAATTTATGTTTCCCAGAGTTAACCAAGCAGCACTAGACATTTTATTCTACAGGCCAGATAATTCTAATGTCTGACACACTCGGAGTTAACAGAGTACTAAATAGTTTGATAGATCGAAAATCCTCTGTCATGTCATTGAGAGGTTACATATACAAAGTGGCACATGTAAAAGGTATCTTGAAAATTGTTAACTATTTAAAAATTTTACGTTGGTTTCTCAAATTCAAAGTATACTACACTAATATATTGTAAGCAATTAATAAAAAAAGAAATACAAGCTAGCAGCATTGATAGTACGTACCCTAATTTACCTAATCCACAGGAAGCAACAACGTATTCAGCAAACTCTAAAAAATAAGCGTGCTACACAGTGGCATAATTATATAAAAAAAGAGAACTTATAAAGCTTGAACTATCCTCACCTCTATTTACACTGCGGACTTTTGGAACCTCGAAGACGGAAGATGCAGATGCTACCTCAACGGGCAAAGAGCCAGATGTAGTAGCAATAGGTGATTCGGCTGCAGCTGATTCGGTGTAAAAATCAAATCCTTCTGAAAAATCAAAAATGCTAATGCGTTAACAACTAATACCTATTGCAACTTCTCTTATATGCCTAGTACACAGTGAGTTTGTAAATATAATTCTATTTCAAATACGTACCCCGCTCCTGGCATCCTGCTTCCCTAGTCTCAACTAGCAAATTTGACAAAAAACCTTGATGATCATCGTTTTCATTGGCACGATGACTATCCTTTGGGCTGTCGTCGTCACTATCTTTTATATCAATTACTAAGGTTTCTGTTTTCAGGATCCCTAAATTCACCTCATCTTCATGACAGTTTGAATTTTGTTGTTCATCATTTTCGAATGTGGTCATACTTCGGCTACAACTGTCAGCCAGAGGATCTTCTTCAATATTTTGTGGTGGGGAACGAAGCATTACATTGTTACAATTTCTTTGATCATTTGCTTCAAGCTGCTCAACAATGGGAGAAGTTCTAGCCTGTATTTGTTGTTGGCTAGAAAAGTAAGCCTGAGGCTGAACACCTCGATGAGACGAACTTGACGAGCTCTTAAATCTTTTATTGGAGGCACTACTGGTGGAGGATTGACTGTGATTTGTTCCACGTGAATCTGACCCACACGTATACGATGACTGTGCGGGTCGATTTAGTTCCGTTGTAACTGGCTGAACACATGAGGTACTACCATTACTCTGGGATGTCGGATTTGTCGGAAATTCATCAGTCAAGTAATCTTGGGCTGACGAGGATGTCGTAAACGATGCCGATTTATTATTCTACAATTTAAAACAAAATAGTCGAGTTCAAGACAAGGTTAGACAAAAAGTGTATTGGAAGCGTTTGAGCCACTTTACCGGAAATGAAAAGTATTAAATACAGAAAGATTGTAAATGTTAGCTAATTCTTTACTGAGTCGTCAGATGAATTTGCAAGTCCTTCGATTTGGAGCAACTCTCCGGTTTGTAAAAAGCTATTCAGATCCGACTGATGGACGTGAACTTGACCAGTGTACACGAAGCTGAGAATACTTTCCAAGTCATGGAAGCGAACATGATTCAGAATTACTATCGTGTTACTTTTTTCCGGCGAATGTATCTACAGTGAACAAAAATATAATTAATATAAATAACAAAATGTAGTTTCCTTTTAGTATCAATATATAAACAAATGCTATATTCCCTTACAAGGGTCATTTAAAGTTAATCATATCTAAAAAAAATAAAAATCTAACTTACTTCAAACAGTTTCTTGAAGTACGGGCTGCATAATGACAACAGCAATTTATGTGCGCGAATGTAATTTCCATCGCAAGCGAGAGTGACATCCGCAAACTGCTCTTCCTGAAGCAAATTACTTATTCTGTTCGTCAAATGGACACCGTACCCTTTCCATTTGAGATAATATACTCCGGAAGTAGATGAACCAATCTGATTTTCCATTTTATTTCAGCACATTACATTTAAAACCAGAGTTGACTAATTATTTCACAGCAACTTTTTCCCTAAATTTATTTCAACAATTAACACATTTAAAAGTTCTTGTTTTCTCTAGCGCTGAAGCACACGTTCTTGATCATCTATATCATAGTACATCCGGAACGTCCGATATCTGAAATCCAAATAAACAATAATTATTGCGTCTTCAACCATAAACTTTGAACTTAAATACGGCTTGTGGCTCTACTATCGTTGGGTAAAGAAATACCTACAAAGATTCAACTAGGGTAGAGGCTTCTAATTGTGGTCGCTTTTTGCAAAATAGTACTTTCAAACCACAAAAAACGATAACGTGCTACT
>JAQFZC010000761.1:0-40989 GCA_034695205.1 Dicyrtoma fusca | reverse complement strand
CGCATCGATCACAATAGCCCTCATTTTGTAATTTGCAGTGATTCTAAATCGTGCCATTGAATTAACCACTACAATAAAACTAAAGGGCCGATTTCAAAAATTTTTTCAGATAAATAAACATAAATGTTAGTAGTTGTTACTAGTTTTTTCAGATTAGAAAAATAATTACTTAATTTAATTCCAGAAGTGCTTGAACTTTGACCGCATAAAAATCGATCACAATAGCCCGCTTCCACCCTACGTCTCTAGCTCTGGGATAAATTAATCCTCAATCCTAGTCAGATGTTAGATTCCAATGAAATATAATTATGATCAGCTTAAAAAGCATCTTCAAATAAATTAGAATTTGCTGGACCACGCTTGGGAATGATTGGGTACAAACAATGGTATCGCCACTTGTTTTTTTACTAAGTCAGTTTGTACATTTCATCGATGAGATTTTTAGACGATTAAGGCACACGTTGATGATGAGCTGAACCGTTCTATTATATATTTATTTTATTATAAATGGACCCCCCCTGTGGGCTATCGCCCATGGGACTAAGAACCGTTTTAATAGTTGCTTGGGTATTTGTAAATCAATTTTGCTGCCATAAAGTCTTTCTCTGTGTATATTTATTTTCGTTGAGTGAGATTACGACTATGAAATCCTTAATGCACCCCTGAACCACTATAATATTTAATTCCACGCATTCTTAAACGATGCAAAACTAACTCGATTAATAGTTAATAGTTGGTAACAGACTGATCGACAGCTCTTTAAGTTGAGTCTTATGGAATTAGTCATAGAATGCCACCAGCGACCCGTTCATCAACACATCGAGGAGAATTTAGCTGTAAGAACGTCAGTTCACAGCTGTTTCTACGAGGAAAAGGTGTATTGTTACTTAAGACATGCAAGAATTCATCCGTAACTACTGCACTAAACATTTAAAAAGTGATGGTTATTGCAAGTAAATATAATTTTACTGTTTATTAAGAAATAATTCCCTATATTATTGGTTTCATTTTAAGGCAATCAGCAATAATTGATAAATATACTTAACGGGCCTCTAGACCTCGACTCTCGATCATAATAATAACATTATTTTCCTGTACTATAAGTGCCTGCATGGAATTCGAAAGTAGTACAGCAATGCAATGCAGTATACATAGTAGTATTACTTTATTTATTTCAGAATAGACCATTTTTTCTGTCAGAAATTAATTTTAATATTATTGAAATGACCCTTATGATATTTTACTATTTAAACCCACACATTTGGTTTTTGTTCATTTTTATGCTCTGTTAGTAATTTGCACCCAGAAGCAAGGATAGGGCATAGGGCTCAATGCAACAATTACTGTGAATTACGAGCAAAGTTTCAGGAATTGAATTGTATGTAACACAATGTGCTAGGCGTAGATAGAAACTTGAAGCTTTTTCAGTCACGGTCACGAAAATAGTTACCTCTATCGGATTCCGGTTACCGGAACACAAAAATGCACCAACAAATGTGTGTCAACGTGTTCGTTGCCTGACAACCTAACAATGCTTGATGATAGCGCCTAAAGGTTTTTGAATCAATCACTAAGCATTAAATTTAGTAAGAAAGACTTCATTCAAAAATAGGGAAACAAATGGACCAAATTGTACTTAACTACACACCTCACCGTCACCGTGTCCCATAGGGTTTAAAAAAATAGGTCCCTGTAAGGTCATAGTCATAAATAAGGTCTAACCAGTAACACTAAATTAAAGGGTTATTTTCCCCAATCAACACAATGTTGTTCAAGGCTCAAGGACTAAATAAGTCCCTGCTGCGTCATGATATATCTAAAGCACATTTTCTATTTAAATTAGTCAGTAAGTATACTCATTGTAAAAATATTAAGCAAACTATAAAAATAATATATGAATCATGAATGAGTGATACAGTTGATGTTGATAATAATTATTATAAAATCTACAAAAATCTGTCACTGACAAAATGAAATTTGTACTTACCACCAGTCGTATACCTTTCTTGTCCAGCAGTGTAATAGATGCAATGTAAACGTACGCAGTTCAAGTTTCCTCCAATTCCAATAATATGAACATTCATATAGGAATAAGCAAATAGGAATTTTTTATATTCACAATCTCAATTTCCCAATACAATCATATGAAGATTGAAGTATTGCAGGAATTAGTAGAATTTATTTTTCAACCCATATGTGTCTGTTTAAAAGGCTCAGGTCAGAATCCGTAAGTAACTTCAATGCTTGTAAAGCTGCAAATGTACAAATAGGCCTTTGCAAGTTGGCTGTTTACCAGCGCAATTTACCAGCGCAATTTACTTATTTTTTGGTAAATAAAAATAGAGTATTGATTATTGATAATAATTTAAGGTGGTTGTAATAGTAATATCAAAACAGCTAATATTTTAAATAGTGTCTTTCTTTACAAAAGAATGTTTTGTGAATCCATGGGAAACGAACATTAAAATATGCAAGAAACTAATAATCTGTTGACTGAGCAGAGTAGCGGAGCCGTCTATTCCAGTCCCTGTTTTAACGGGACAGTAGCTATTATAAGTCAGTTCTAATTTAAAATTAAATCCACAACATTCTGTGGAAGTAAACAATAATAAAGAATGCGTCCAGGGACCTAGACACAAGTTAAAATAGAGAAGTAAAAGGAAGGACAGGTACGGGGCTATAGGCTATATCCAAGTTTTTAAAAAAAGGAGGGAATGGGAAAGGGCTTTCTTTTTAAAATGGGGCACAGTAAGATGGAAGTGAATTATGATTTTCAAGAAGTAATATTAAATGATAATAATCACCCTATTATTAAATGTTAAGTACTGTTGTTCTTTCAAGAATCATATTTAATTCAATCATTAACTGCAATACATACATAGATGCTTTCCGGTTCCCCAGATTGATTGATTTCTGTGAATGCTGGAAGAGAAGAGGTTTTTGCAATAACATTCATTTTTATTCACACGATAGGTTCATAGAAAGTTACTAATGGTACAAAAAGTTTTTCAAGTCTTTATAAAGGTATGTGTGTAAGTACAAACTAGTTTTTGATTTGATTAACGAAGGTTAACTGTATTTAAAACAAAGACCCGACGTACAATCAAAATTATGCAAAACTTTTACAAAAGTTGTTTCTTTTATGTATTTACATACTTATACTTATATAGGTCTGAAATTGAAATTATTATTATAAAGTACCTATTATTGGTTTGTAACCTTAAACTATACAGTTTTGTTCTTGTGTGTGGTTGTGTGGTAGTAGCAAGTACATAATACGGAAATAATAATTAAACGATACCTTTTAGTTAAAGTTAGTTACTGAACATATGGTGTAGGAATTATTACTAATTTACTATGTAATTTGTTGATTCTATCTGTAAAGCTAAGTGTAAGTTGTGTTGTACTTCATGTCCTTGATTTATTTTCGGTATGAGAGAAAAACACCTGAAATGTTTTGGTATACAAAGTTTAATAGTTGGCTTGATATTTTATATTAAGTACGGATTTGAAATTATATAGTAATCGATCAACACTCGCAAGACTAAACTGTCTGAAAAAATTATTATTTGTATAACTATTAGTTATGTTTCTTCTACCGGTATCTTTGTAAGTGACTCTGCACTGTATACTGATGTAAAATCACTAATGTATCAAACTATGTACTTAAGTATGTACATGGAATAGAGCAATAGATAATTATTTAATTATTTAATGGATGTACACAAGTATTGAGACGAAAATAAAGAAATTACAAGCACCGGGCGGCAGTTTATTTATATGAGGTGTGTCCATTACACAATATATTGTTGACAAACCTCAGCTGCAGAACAAAAAATACTGTCAAAAGATTTTTGATCATACTAGAAACTAATCACTAGTCGTAGTTCTTGTTGTTTTTGAATGGGAAATCAATTCCTTCTTGCTTACTTCGGCTAGAACGTCAATAAATTAGATATGGTGTAAAAATTTATATGTATGTAAATATTCAACTTTCTGCACGTTACTTTTCACTTTCACATAGTAAATTTACAGATAACAAATAATAAATAACTGTAAAGCTATACATAATAGTATCATATGAGCAGCAGCCCCTAGACAGCGCAGTTAGATATTTATGTAATAAATAACAAATAAATAAAAATAATAACGGTGCTAAAGATTCATTAATTCTAATCACATTCAAATCGCAATATGTTCATATTTTTTCACAATAAATAACCACTACGTAACACAAAGGGTGTCAATGTACCTAGAATACATACACATAACTGTTTGATAAAAACCGAGCCTCAAATACTTAGTAATGATGCAAGTTTCTTCAGTACTACAATAATTTTTAGTTACGTTTAAAAATAAGAGATACATAATAAGCGTAAAACGTGTTATCTACTTATGTATGTAGTACATACAATAAATTGTTGGCAGTTGAGGCCAATAATAATGCAGAGTCTTCAAATTCTAATCCATGTCTTCGTCAAGTTTACAAACTAGTAAGTGACTCTCAATAATGTAAGCAAAACAAAGAAAAGTAATTAAATTTAGCCCTATATAAATAAAACTCGAATTCTCTTGGGGTCGTCTGGATGACTTGGAGATAGGAAGAATGAAAATTCATGAAACTTCCTCAGAGTTTAGATTCCCTCGGAGTTAATTATGTAGCAATTATTATCACTTTTGGTTGTGTTGTATTTACAATAAGTAGTGTTTAAGGCACATTACATTGTTACATGCTGGAAATCGTCATGCGTCACCTGCATGAACTATATTACATAAATAGAATAATACTTTGATCCAAAACTGATATTTTTTTTTCTTTTGCTCTCACACGACAGCTAACGGCCACTTCGACACTGGATGCGAAGAAATAATTAACACATGACACAACATCGATATAATTACTATACATAAATATGTACTTACATCATATATAAATACTTAATATGTGAGCAATAATAAACAAACAATACTTATCCTACAAGACTAGTATGGTTTAGAGATGTTTTACAAAAAAATAATTTTAAAATACCCTTACGCTTACGATGGATAGACATATTTAGAGTAAATAAAACCATTTTGTTCCTTGCCACGTCCCAAAAAAAACAAGTAATTTGGCGTCTGCAGAGAGAATGACGTCTGTCATAAAAGATTACACAGTCACATTACAGTTCAACATCAGCGTATTCTTGCCCTTTATGTTTCGACGATCTATCCAACAGAATGTCAAGATCATGAGAAATTTTTTTGACTAAGAGATCAGATTTGTTTAAATTAGGTAATGGGTCATTTGGTTCATTCTTAGTTTCTTCAGCATCATTTGAAGTGGGTCTTCGGAGTGTGCCGCTACTAGAACTACTGCTACTACTATCTGTGGAACTCAAGTTATTTGCTACATGCTCCACGGTTACTGTTACTGTCGGCGTCATTGAGGGCAGCTCAATCAACGCACCCCGCTCTTCCGCAATAGTTTCGTCCGGTCTGCGATCCCCCCTATGAAAAGTTATCACTGGATCGCTCAAATTGGATGAGGACTGAGATCCATCTGTTTCACACACATATGATTCATCCAAATGAACTGTCACGCTTCCGGCGTGAATACCGTTAGTAGAAGTCTCAGCAGTGAGTTTGGAATCGGGGAAATGTAGTGGACGTGCATGGGGAATGCTACCGTGGGCTCTTCTGTCATCTGACTCAAACTGGTGTTGGTGAAATGTAAGGAACTGAGTGATTCCACGATCACTGACTTTGTCTAGAAACTGTGGCGACGGCTCCACGTAGCTAGTAAACAAATCCGTAGAGGACGGCACGCCGGCTGGTGCTTTACCTGAGAGTGTTCCACTGGAAATTGACGGCATTACATAATCACAATGAGCCACTTCACTAAGTAAGCATCGTCCTCGCTCAGGTTTGAAGTTTTCTGAAATACTTGACCCTTTCCCACCGGATGAAATGGAGGCGCTGTGAGAGCGGAAGGATTTATTCTTCTTGCAGCACGTTGAGCACGGGTGCTGTAGTGCCCTATTTGGACGCGTCATGCCAATATTATTCGAATTTACTCCCGTTATATTGACGGGGTTCGTCATCGATCTGGGAATTTTATTTGATGTGGACGTGGATGTAAAAGAGGACCTCTTCATATTTAACGCGGATAAAGTTCGTCGAACAGATCCTTGTCTTGAAGCAGTTACTAAGGATGTGGATAACGAGCTTCCCACAAATGTATCCAGCGTTGCCCCGGATCCGACGCCATCCGCTACAGATATGGACGTGTCATGAGTTGGGAGCTGGGCTTCGAGTAGCCCTGCAGAAACTTGTCCATTCACTAAACGTTTCTCAGGAGAGCGATTTACGCAGACAGTTCTCTTCGGGCCCGTTGTTTCTGTCGGAGGGAGATTTTCCGGATCAGGTAACATTACCCTTCTCGGATATAAAAACTTCACCGCCATAATAGGAATTGGATACTCGCTTTTCACCGTATACGAGAAGAAAACTAACACCCCCTGAAAAAATCATGTGTATTATGCACTATTGTGGTTATCACACACTAATCTACCGTATATCTCTAAATAGAACCCGGGTCTCCAATAGATCCAGTGTCTCTAGTTGTACCGGGCCCTGGTAGAAATAGAGCCCTGGCGCCCAACGCGGGGCTACCACTTCGGTATCATAACTCATTACTCATTATACTAATTTGTTTTTTGTAGGTTACACCTTTCTTTACAGGTTTTGATTTGCATTTTAAAAAAAAAATATCAGTATCAATTGGTTTTAATAAACCGAACAATGTATGTATTTATACTATCATTTAATTAGAATTAGTTCAACATGCCTTATCTCGCTTCTCATTAAAAAGAATACTTTACGGTATAAGTATATCTAATGCATCCCGGGTCTCCAATAGAACCCGGATATGAAGATCAATCTTAGAAAATGGAACCCCGGAGTTCTACTAGAAGATACAAGGTACTAATACGTACAGCAGATAATTTGTAAAACTTGATAATAATAGTATGTACCAGCGAACATGTAGAGAACCCAAAGAAGTACTGATACATCACACCACTGGTTATGTTTCCATGCAAAATTGTAGCTAATATTGTTACCAAAATATTCAAAGTAATTAATAATGCACGATTTAACGTCTTCATCCTAGAATGTCAAAAATTATGGAATTAACCAAGTTAATTTAGTTTAGATTTCAACTTTTACTATGGGCTCTAGTATCCTGTGTTAGTGAAAGCAAATTAAACGAAAGGCCAACAAGATTATTATTCTTTTTGAAAAAAATAGCAATGAAGATGGTTTTGTATAGTAAAAGATAACTTGAAGTAATTTCCTTACCTGTAGTCTACCACATAGTTTTTTTCCGAATTCTCATTTAAACGTATTGAACGAAGATGAAGGACTGCCTTGTAATAAAATATGAGAAAGGCAAGTACAATAATGGAGACAGTTCCGATAAATGTGCAAAATACAGGAGAACTTTCGCTAAGAACTGGTACGTGCCGAAACTCGGGTTCAGTATTTTGGTGGTGCGAAAATGCTGCTGCTGCCGTCCACACGGGGAGAATACATCCAAACCCCACAGCAGATAATAGAGTTACTAAGGACACCGAACGAAGCCAAGGAAACAATTCCAACTGTGTCAGCAGAAGAACGTACAGAGATTTAGTTAACTGACAGCAAAGAGACACGATAAGCAAAGAACATAAAGAGGTTGACAACCCAATCGATGATGTTTCTGTCTGTAAACAACCACAGCCAAGGTTTCACTTAACCCAATAAATTCTCAACTTATACTTCATAAATCATATCACGTGAAAGAGATCAAATGAACATTAAAACTTACATCAAGTTACATTCTTACCGTATGCGGTATTTGTAAATGATGTAGGTAATTGTCTATAAAGGTTCATATAGCATGTGATTCAAAATTAAATTTTATAATTTCAAAAGAGAAGCTTACCCTCATGGACAGGATAAGTAGAACACTAATAATTAGGGTGAGACAGACGAGCATCTTAAGTAAGTAAATACTGTTTGTCCTAAAGCGGAACTGTAGATGAACGGACATGAATAGAAGAGCAGAAGCACATCCAGTGATGCAAACAATCGAACCGATCGATACGGACCAATGGAACTTAGACATAGAGCTTTCCTTATCCTAAGTACATACAAATAGGATTACAAATTATTTGTTGAACTTGTAAGTCTCTATCAACGTAATTCTAAGTAACCCAGAGATTACTAACTACTTTGAGGTTTGCACATCAAAGATTCATTTTATAACTCAATGATTGTGTAGTACTAACGTTGTCACCGATTCGGATCGACAGAAGAGCATACTGTCCAAAAGTATCACACTGACAATGAATAGTACTATTAATAATCCCTTTGAAGGTACAAACATCAGTTTTCCAACGAATTGAGTCTGGGATACTATCCAGGGCTCCACACGTCAAATTGATTTTATTCAACGACGCCTGTTTTAAAAGTTCCGGAGAAATATCAAACTCAAGGTGAATATGAGATTTTTGATGGAAGTTATATCCACTTGGAAACGTTAGAGTAATAATCGATGAACTTAGTTCCACAGATTTCCCCTTCACATGAAAAACTTTGGGTGCCGGTGACAGCATATCCGTAATATTTCTGAACACGATGAATAGAAGTGATGCAAACTGGTTGTTATGGTAGCTTATGCCTGCTGAGTCCAAAGGAAACTGAACCCGAAGATCCAGCCAGTCGGGATACCTTAATGCGAAAAAGACAATAATTACTTTCTTTACTCAACGACTTGAGTTTCAATTCAAGCTGGATTGCCGTTGTACATCGCATCGTTGAAGGTAACTATATAGTGTATAGGTTTCTAATAATTTGATTTTAATGGAATTAGTAGGAAGTATTTACTTTGAGTTTTTCCTCGGAAAATTGTAAGAGAATTGGTTGTACTGTCCATGGACGTCAATTCGCATTGTTTCCACAATCAGAACAGACGATTTGAATTCGGATGGAACTGATGGCGTCGACGTTCTGCGTTTGTGGGAAATCATATTTTTATTAACTATTGGAGAAAAAAAACTACAAACACAGAAATGCCGCAGTGATTACAAAACAAAATTAATCGTGAAAGACTTTTGCCATATTTATCTTGTTGAAAAGATCAGAGAAACCACATTTACCACCTGTGTGCATTGAGACGGACGGATAACAGTAAATACAGAAAATTGAATGTAACACACCCTGCCGGTACACCCACTTGAATACTTATGAGTACCTCTAATGACCATATAATATTTTTCCGGTTCGAGATGGAATTTATGGATGAAATTATTTAGCTTACTTGGAGTAGCGTGCAGCCATCAGCTGAACAAGATTGATCAGTGTGATGAGGCTTCTGTGATACACGCATGACTCACGGAATGTCAAGAGCCCCGTCACCGCTTTGAAAAAAATTGGAAAGACTTCCTTGACCTGCAGTTAAAGATCAAAACAAATGTTTACATTCCCAGTCACATGGTAACATTTATTGCCTTTCTTTCTCACTTCTCTGTAAGCCTATAGCAAAGATTTATACGCTTGTCTATTGATTCTCTCCGTTTCTTGTTTCACAAGTTACAGGGTAAGAATAGGGGTCTCGTAATTCTCTTGTTCTTCCTTCGTTTCCCTCTTTTTCACATAGTATTTCAAAGTACAATGTGTGTGTGTGTGTGTTCTGTCATCATGAGTTGAGGATAACATAAGGGTCATTTGGTATTTTTGGGAACTGGGAATTGTTCGTATTGTGGGTTTCTTCCTCGCCCACAAGTATTCTATCCACCCGGGAAAAAAAATACTAAGTGTATCACAAGTAACTTACCCTTTGCTTATCCAGCGCGTATTTGGCAGCATCATTCAGAACATGTATCATGTTCTCTCCTTCACCCGAGAACAAAAAATTTTTACTCTGCAAATGGATGGCGAGAAGGTCTACAGGGCTCTCAGCACTATTCTGCACAGCAAAGCCCATCTTCAGTTTTTGCAGCTGGAAGACATAAAAATGTTCCTAGTTACATGGGTGTACTCATTGCCTACTCGTATGTGGGCAATTGTAATGTGGTGTAAACGAAGATGCAATAAGTTTTAAAATCATCGAATCTTTCATTTTCCCGAATTGCTCAATTTCTATAAACTAGGAAGGATAGCTCATAACATTACTCATATTACACTTACGTTTACTCGTAAACGTATAGATGCACACCTACATAATATTTTGAACTGTAACCGGTCACATAAACCGCGACCACATATGTATTCTAAATTGGCTTCTCAATCATTTTAACCAACAAGAAACGTACAGATTCCGATCTCGAAAAGTCAGTAAAATTATGACTGCGGCCTGTTTCATTGCACAAACTGCTACTGTTGTATGCGGGTGAAGTGGAAGTAATCGAGATATCAGAAAATGTGGTGGAAAGGAGACATCCACTACTTACCGTGTTATTGATAGTTTTTAGTTGAACAGAAACACAGCGAGAAAAATCACTTTTGGACCATCGGGGCTTCGAGCCAATCAACTGACATGTTCTTTGGGCAAAGCCAGTATAGCCAACTGGACACTTGGCTAACGAAGTGTGCTTCACGGCTGTCCACGTCCAACTGGTATTAGATCTTAAGTCTAGCTCACTCCGACAAGAGGATGAAAGGTGGGAGTCCAGAACTGCCACAGAAACATCTCGACGACTCCTTCCTACATTTATTAAACATACATGTAAACGGATGTCAAAAAAATATATTATGCAAAATGTTCCTCAGACGATTTATTTATTTCTCCAGCCTTTGTCTGGAAAAGTTCTGAAGTTCTGACACTTCAACGATGTGTCTAAGCCGTACGAGGTCAGGGAGCCTACAAAAACTACAAATGTTCCCCGTACCACTACCATTATAATTCATAATGAGGAGAGACGCCTGCGATAAAAGTCGAAAATTCATACCTGCAAAATTTTCAACTACGCAAGTATACTTTGCAGATGATTCCGCTAGAATGATACGTAGAAGGGAACCACGAGGATAATCAAGATCTTCCACCACCTCCGCTGCTCCTTGCCCTTTGCTCGGCTCAATCTTTTCGTCGTCTCGATACCACGTATAGCTGCAACTATAATTACCTCTGTCGTTGTTCGCAAAGCAGGTGATAATGGCCGAATCGTTCTGGAAGAATGGAATATTTGCTTAGGTTCTACAGTGCAACTTTGAAATCTATATAGTTAGGTCCCTACATAGAGTTTATTTCAGTTTGAGACTCATCGACAATTTAGGAAACTTAATCAAGAATTTCAAGGACGCATTAATAATCCAACTGTAATGGAAGGAAAAACTTACTCGCACAAGGGTTAGACTCATGGGCTCAACTTCGATGACTGGAGGAAGAAGAACATCGACAAATGTACTGGCACACTGCTCTTCACCCATATCAGAAGCCTAGGAAGGAAATAATAAAGTTGGTAGGGAGCTACATACATTCGACGTTATGGCATGCCCTTAAATATTCACCTTATTATACAGTCTACTGATCTACTGCTTAATATGCAGTACAGTTGCCTCAAGTTTTATACATTCGTATTCGTACACATTTCGAAGCCACATTACACTCAAAGACCCGATTACATGGTACAGAATAGAAGCTTAACTCGTGATCTAAGTCATTTAAACACAAAAAATATTTTCAATTTACCTGACAAGTGAACGTTCCGCGATCGTAGACGGAAACCTGGTACAAAATCAGCACCGACACACTTCGGTCTTGACTGTTTCTAGGCACATGGTCTTCGTAGATATATCTGAGTGGGTTGACGAACATAAAAAAAAAGCTAGATTCCGCCTTGCCGAATTACAACATCATGTCTTGAATATTAAAGTCTAATTAAAAAAAAACCATCCGACTGCTGCTGGTGTAAAATAGGAGGGAAAAGAGGAAGAAACTAACAAACCTAGTCGCCAACGAGCTGTTAATCGGGATGTCATCTTTAAACCATCGTAGCTGAATACGAGCAGAACCCACCGCTTCGCAAGTAATGCTGAAGTCCTCAGATGTTCGAATAATTTTCAATTTGTTTAAGCTTACTCCCTGCAAGTTTTTCATACAGTTTTTACACACAAATTTTGGATTTTTCCGTGAAATTCCAAAAACAAAGAATTCGTACAGGGAACAAACAAGTACATAAGCCTACTCAAGAACAAGTTTTTCCTTTCTAGGTTACCAGACTGGTCATATTGATTTTCACAACGCAACGTCTCAAACTACCCCAAAGCCCCGGATACGTCGTACATATCAAGGATGGCATGTGATGGCATGCATTGCAGTGCAGTGCATGTCAAGTAGGCCCTGGGAAACCTTTCTTGAAAACGTGTTTACCGTGCCTCGATTAAAAGCAAAACTATTGATGTATCTATTAAATTGTAATATAGAATTTGATGCAATTGGAAAATTGAGAAACCTTACTTTGAGGGAAAGAGAGGGCTGAATGTCAAAGTTGAAGGAACCACCAAGTCGAAGTCCATCATCAACTTGGCCTGTTGATTTTAAATGCGTCAGAGCTGTAAAACTAGAATTGTAAGCGGAAGGATCACCGAAAAACTGGAAGACGAACTCCGAGGCCGTTCTGCGCACAAAATTAAAACATTTTAATACTTGAACTGATAATTACACTAACCAAAATCCCGGAATCTAATCTGCGTAGTTTGACTTCTCTCTCAAAATTAATATTCACTCCAGCTACGGAGTCAATCATCACAGAAACGATTTCCAACCTTATGTAATACCTACTACAGCTTCGGTATGTGCTTACGCAAAGTTACATGACCACGACTTCTTTAAGAGCATTTCTTTGCACTAAAACCACCATGTAAATTCACGGTTTTGTTATTTACCCGCCTCGCTCCACTGGGCCACTGAAAACTCCATTGCAAATTATAAGCCTAAGTGAAACTACAGATTACAAGCATCTTGAGCCCTCTTAACAGTGTAAATTACTCCATACTTCATAACTATACAGATGTCTGTACTACAAAAATATATACGCATTAAAAATGTGTACTCGTATGCGGTGTATGATGTATGTATGTATCTGTATACGCAAAAGTTCTATTTCCCTGACTTGGGTGAAACGCAATATTTTCGAGAGGGCGAAACGAGACGAAAGTTAATTTTCTTAATTTCTTACGAACAGAAACTTTTCCTCTCGCTTCCAATTCAACACAAGGAAAATATATGTATTACGGACCGAGACTTATTTATGTTCAATCTGTCAGGCCGTCAAATTCCGTGAGTAAAACAGAACTCAACATCAAAACGGAATTCATCCTATGCTGTGTGTCGGGAGTGGTTCTTGTATTATTAGTAATATACATATCGTTATTAAAACTCAAAAGATTACCCAACAGAGATGATGGACACGTTCCCGACAGATGAATTGGCCTTTTGGAGTTGTTGGTTGAGAGCTCTTTCTATTCTACTTAAAATATTTAACTCCTTTGGATCAGACGGCTTGGACGTACTGCGAGAGTCCCACTGTGATAACCAGACATCGGCAAGTTTCAATTTTCCTTCGTAACGAACCCAACCTGAGATGGAAATCAAAGTCATCGTAAGTGAAAGTGAAAGCACTGCCGTTTACGTCTACAATCCACACGTTCCCACTGACTTTTTTGTTTGATTGAGAATTGCTGGAATTCCATTTCTTTGTGTCAACCGACGCCACATTTCCTTTTCTGCTACATGTAGAAGTACCTACATACTTTCCTTTCCTTTTATCAATTTAAGTTCTTGGGCCTAATCCGATCCTTTGGTTCTGGGTTCTGGGAAGTACCTATCCTAACTTGACTGTTGGTGAATTCCATTACAATTAATCGATGTACCTAATTCCTAATTTTATATTCTGAAATGATAATACACTCCGCGGGACCGGGAGCAAGTGCTTTTCATTTTCAGACTGAAAACTTTTGCTCTCTCAATCAGATTATATTCCAGAAATTCTCCAGAAACCATTGTACCTACAAAGGGGATAAGTTATGGGGAATTGCTTCTGGCGATAGGAAACCGGAAACATTTCAAGAGTACCAAAGTCTATCTCCTCTTACAAGGGAGCCATTTGTTGGCGAATTAGGGTTTGTTAGGTAAACTTTAGAATTCCGACATTGGATATCAAAAACAGTGTTATGAATCTAAAAGAGAGGAGCGATTTAATTATGAATCTATTTGAGAGATTTGCAAGCATCAAAACATTACCTTTGGGTATCATACGGCCATTGTGGCATGAACATGGACGGTTACGTTGAACAGCATTTGAACATAACGTTTCACAGTCAGGTCCTGGGCATTCTGCAAATATATGTACACACATCATATATAATTCAAAGCAACACAACAACAGCTGCAATTAAAATCTACAACAAGAGAGATCATCTCAGAAAGTAAATTTTAATTTGATCATAACAGATCAAAGCCCTGTGTTTTATTATCCTTCATAACCATGACTGCTGGGCACTGTCCTAGAAAAATAATGGAAGAGAGTAGTTGAGCCAGTCCTAGTTGAAAGGATTTACAGAGATTTTGTAATTGGCAAAAGGATTAGAATTAGAATGCAATCATTGCTGGAAATCCACTACAAAGGAACCAACAACTTGATGTTGTTTTTCACACAGCTTAATTTAATCCTTCTGGCCATGGATTGGCTAATTGAGTTAATTTCAAACCTCTCCGACGCTTTACACTAGCTTTTATAGGACTTGAGCCTGAATTATAATGTAATCCAGGCTTTAAAGGTATTTCATACAGACCAAATGTGACCATTAGTGGATGTTAGTGTCACTTTCACCAATTCTGATAAAAACGGATGAATGCCTTTGCAACATTCATTGGCTTTATTGCTGTACTCCGGATTTTCCGCTTCAGCTGTCCCGTCAATCCGTCCAAGGGTTCGGTTTGTGGTTTTACAAATGCTAATGAGAGAAACAACGATGATGTCTGTTGTGTCTCTGAGACGAGGCCGCATTATTTTACCAGTAACCTAAATATTCGTAGAGCCTTTCTCATCAACACTGCACTGAGCATCCGAACGTTGTCCATCGTGAAAGGTACACAATTTGGGATTGCATATCATAGTGTTTGGGTTAGATGGAAGTGACGCAAGAACATGACTAGACGTCCAGCTTTGTAAAGGATAAAAGCAACTTGGAGTTTCCACTTTACCAAATAACAAAACTTTTTATATTTAGCTCTTAGGGGAAATCAAAAAATTCTAATTGTAGCATTTACCAAAATACACCACCCAGCAATCACATTGTTTCTTTTATTTACTCTCTGCTACTGAAATCGATTTCATGATTATTGGGCTCCCTAACTTCGTAAATTAATAAAGTCACTATGTCCGTGTGCTACCGTATAACAGTTTCAAGTTTCTAATGAGCGTGAAGCCCAGTTACCATTTAGTACTATGCTCCACTAGCATACTAAGCAAACCGTTGGAATACATATTTACATAGTTTGTGGGACCAATAGCGACTCGACAAGAATGAGAAAGGCTATAAAGCTTAGGCACATAGGTACCTACATACATTTATATGGCACAAAGCTGAGCCCAAGCCCATGGCATAATGTAAAGGAATTCGAATCTTGCTAATATGTATGTATGTGCTAGGTATTAGCTGTCCCTGCTTGAAAAGATCTGCACTGTAAAAGCATAGAAAATAGAAAGCATAACCAAAAATGATGTAGGTAGGTATATCAGCTTAAGCAATCAAATCTAAGCACAAAACTCCTTAATCCGCATCCTTTTATCCCGTATGCGTGAACAATTGTGTCTGCTCCAAGTTAAAAGTAAGATATTGAAAATATGGAATTGTTCAAATCATAATTTAATATTGTATTCCAAAAGAAATATGCTAGTGCGATTTCAAAATGAATTCTAGATTACATCTTTCCTCTTTCCAAACTTGAGGGTCGTATCGTATAATATATAGCATTAAAATCAGATCTGTTCCCTAACGCAATAAACTACATGTTGGATGTTGCGTATAGGATTTCCCATAAATATTTTAAAATAATTATTAAAATGTATTATGGGCACATGAAAGCAGTTGTATGTATGGCTCGAATCCTCCTAACATTATTTATCGCTTGAGAAAGGGGAAAAAAAACGAATAAAAAAGTTGTGAACACAAAGGGTAAATCGCAGATATGTTAGCTAGCAAGTTAAAATGCATCATCGTTTAGTTGAACAGAGAACACACAAGACGGGTACATAGGTAGTATACCTATATGCGTACATAACTCATACCCAGCTATAGAATAGTCTACACGTATAGCTCGCTATAAAGATGATATATTTTATAACTTGATGACACTATTCAAGTCCTATGAAGTGAAAACGGGGGGGAAAAAATACTCGAGCTTTTCCTCAAGGAAAATTCACTGAAAGTGAGGTTAGATATAACGGGCACGGCATTGGACTTTAGTTACAGTGAAGCGTATTACATAACTAACCATTCGAGGCCATGCAATGCAATGGATCTAGAATTTATCCATGTAGCCAAGAGGGTGAAAAAGGGATATATCAAGCATTTCCCTTGCACGCTCGTGGGTAGACGTGAAAGCAAGTAAAAAGTAGTTTCCTTGATCTTTGAAGCTGTCTTCACACGGAAACAACATGATGTACTACAACTGTGTTCAACTCAAATAAACCGGCTTTTTTTTCCCTTCAACCATCAACAAAGACGACAGGGGTTGTGTGATACTCCATGATGTCAACAAGCTTAAGTTGGACTGATGTCAAGGAGGAACAAAAACAAAATATATACTGCAACTCTAGGTAAACAACAATCAAAGCGAAATGTACGATGAGATGATTATGTAACATTAAAAGTTTGCTGTGTTATTTATCTCAAGTGCCCAAACTGCCTTTTCTACCTTTTATACAGTACAAAAGGAACTGCACTACATATGCATTGTTCTACTACTCAAATTTGATAGACAATACATCCTTTTTATTCTTTATTTTGTTTTGAAGTTCCAGGTTGCAAGTTGAAAATTCAGTGTCAGTAGCTCCTTCATTCCTTTTTTATTAAACTTCCTTTTAGTGCTTTTCCATGGGGGAAAAAAGAGTTGAAAGTAAGAGCCGTGTCACCTAGGGTAGGATCTTGAGAAAATACAAAAGAGGAGAATTTGAAAGCCATTCCATTTATGCTCTCACAATTTCGATACGATACAAAAGTATTATATATTTGAGAAATTATGAATTTGTAGTTTTGTTCAGCGTGTCAGATTGGCATAAAAGGAGTGAGCAGTGAAATATTCAAATAGTAAAAAAAAAAAAAAAGTCTGAAACCCTGCTGGCTGACGGGAAGGAAAGTAGAAAATCTCCAAATACTTTTGGCACATGACTGCAAAACTTTTGAAAATTGTGTGCATGACATGCTGCCGCTGCCTTATCGTTTATTTGAGTACGTGTGTCAGAGCCGAGAAAAACTACAACATGCGTTTGTGCTCGTAAAAGTCAGTTTTTTGATATTTCTCTTCAACATTTTCTACTTTCAGCACATTATGATGCAGTATACGCAATATTATCCGCATTTGCTAGACGTGTATCAGCATGTGTACATGTGTGCATTAACTTTATTCTAATGCCAATTGATAGGAAATGGAGTTGCAAGGCAAGCCAGATCGATACTTTGACTAGTTGGTAATTAAAAAGTCCAAACTAACTAACCACCACCAGTCAAGTTCAGAATTATGTTGGGCGATTTCAATTTCAACTTGAAGAAGTTGGCCAATCTTTAAATATTTTGAATTTTCCCTTAATTTACTCTGTAATTCCTCTGCGTATCTCTACAGAAGCCACTTCTCCCTAAAAGCATAAGTAAATTAAAGTTTAAAAAAGAAAAACACGGGGTTGTGCCACTTCTTGTCAACCAGCTGCTTAATAAAACCAAGTAGCTTTTCCTCTTACATCCGCATTTTTATTTCTCTACTCCGTCCGTGCTTCCCGCTACTAACTCACACAGCTCGGCTGAATCTGAATAATGACATTAATTTATGGTACTGTCAAGAGACATGGGAAAAAATTTGCGAAAAACAAAAGACTGTCAAGCGGTAAGGATGAATTGCCACTATGCATGCTCATAACATAACGTAGGATGGACAGTTGTGTTGCTACCATTGCATTGTTGAGTACATATCCACAGCGTGTTGACCCACTAAAATATTTTTAAATAGTAAGCAAAAACAAAATACATACTGAAGACTGCATCTCTAGTAATAATAACTCACGGACATCCTGACCATATTACATCGAGATCGAGTTTATTATGCTACTTTTTTACTTTAGAATGGTGCGGAAACTTTATATTTTCTTCAAGTTTAAGCCACAGAGGCAGTTCCTTGTCAATGTAAAAAGTCTTTCTTCCCAGATACGTAACAGCCAAGTAAGTACGTCCGTTCAAAGGAAATGCATGCAGTATATCTAGTCTAATGGAAAATAAAATTGTGTAAATGCACTTTTGGGGAAACCAGTTCCAGTCCAGCGGAATGACTTTATACTGCCGCTAGTGAGTGGAGTACCAAGGTACCTACCTAGACATGCATACGTCGTGGGCCACTATGGCGTGGGCGTTTAGGCCATGCCGGCTGAGGCCTCAGCCACAAGAGCGGTTGTTTCTGGGGTCGGACACAGAATCCAGAAGTTTCAGGCCACACCCCAATTTCAAGTTCGTTAAATGTACCAAAAATAGATGCAAAATTGCAATTTTAAAATAGAATCTCTGGAGGAATGAAAATTAAGATAACGAAGCGAGCCCAAAAACTACACAATGAACTTGGTAATTTGCCACGTATTTAGAAATGCTCTGTGATACAAATCAGATAATCAAATCTCAATTTTAAGAAAGAAAGTTGTAAAGTAGGTCATGGATAGTTTTGGCATTCATCAGCAAATGAAAATGGACGAAAATTCAGCTAAAGGAATTGACATCTCTGGTCTGGGCCAGAAGCCATCACGCCTGTGGCCTAGGCCATAGGTGCCGGCATACGGCATATGTATATACTACCTAAATGCATATCGTGCTTCGATGTAGTTCCAACCGTAGAATTTAGATATATATTCAGTTCTATATTCTATAGACAAGATTAAGGTTAAACGGAAAGGGTTTTACTGACCTTTGATAACTGGTCGTATTTGATTTTCACATTTGGGTCCAGAATATCCTTCTGGGCAGTAGCAGCTTGAGCTCCAAGATCCCATATTCCTACAAAATGCAAAAATAAGTCGAATGAAGTTAAAGAGGTAGGCATACATACGACCACATGAAATGTCTTTCATTATTTCTCTTGATCCTGCATAGTTAGAGGGACGACGACGACGAAGACAAGTTTCTTTGGGGTGGAGAAAGGGAAACGTTTACAATCTCATGACTCATGACATGCTGGAGTCAAACCTTTGGCTGTGTATCTCAAACTTATTGGTGCAGGAGCTGACTGAGTGATAGACAAGGAAACAACAGACGACGAAGGACGGACTGTAAGGAGAAATGGAACTTGAGTAAAAGTCACGTACGACCAGTTTTCTCGAGGGGATTCTATTGGAAGACGAGCAAGAAATTATACAGGCTGCATGGAGGAGCGAACCTTGGGGATCGTGGTGCCGTGGTTTTTCTCTGTTCTCTCTATCTTTCTCTGTAGGTTCGGGTCGTGCGAGGTAGTAAAGCGATGTAAGGCGTGATGGGATAAATTAATTACGGTTAAGAGGTGAATAGGTTCAGAATGAATGGGCGTAATGGAAAGAGAATGAGGTATTGATGAAGTAGACAAGTAGGTCTTTCTATAATTTTTTAAAAGCTCTACAGATGCAGGGAAAGGAGGTGAGTATCTCAACAGCCAATGTCAACACAATTTCTTCCAAGACACCACGGAGGTTTGCTAACACACATAAACCAGACTTGCAATCAGGGATTATGTATCTGGCTGTATTTGATTCGGTTCGTCTGTCCGTCCGTCTGTCTGCCTGTCTGTCTCTCGTATGTGACTTGTGTATACGTGTATAAGTGCGTGAGGACTGACGAAACTACCGAAATATTCATGTTGATTGTCCGAAAGCACTAGTGAAAGTACTTTAGCCCATCTTTTCTCCTCATTTTATTTCCCACCCCCACCGCCTTCCATTCCTCAACGCTCCGTGCTCCGCTGCTTGACTAAAAGACTCGATGATTCTTGCAGTACAGCAAGAACTTCCCGGACCAAGCACCCCTATCCTTTCTCTTCCTTCCTCTCTGTCTTTCTTTCTCGCAGTCTCTCAAGCTTTAACAAACGGATTCGCTTTCCCACATTTGCAATTTCTCGATAGAGCCCCTCCGCCGAAAATCAATATGCCCCCCCTCGCCGTGTATAGCTATACATGTAGGCATACTACGAGAGTTACTACCAGTTGAGTTTACTACCTCGGCACGGGTAGCTGGTCTAAGAGAATGGGTGAAGAGACACAATGCAAGAGACAGAGAGCAAGCAATACGACGACACAAAAGCCCTCTCGCACAGACCAACTTATTTTTTTTTGGCAAGAGATTCGCAGATATCTGTACATGCTGTGTAAATATGTATGATGTCTTGCTTTCCCTTCCCTGCGTAAGAAAGGAGAAAACAACTGCCCTAGAACTAGAAAATGCAACCATGACATTCCTATTTGACTTTATGCTCAAGTGACTGACTTCAAGTTTTAATCCCAGAGGGATTCTACACGCATAAAAACGGTTCCCCATTAATGCCATGCCACCGAGTCATGTGCTTGGGAAGAAAAAGGAGGCAGAGAAGAAAAAAAACTTTAACAAGTTAGTACACGAGCAACAGGGAAGGAACAATGGGCAATGAAAATGGGAGGTTTGGCTTTTTTCATGTTGATAAATGAGCTCTGCTAATCTATCCTGAAAATCTGTAGCCATTAAATTGTAACAATTCAGATAGTTTGCTGAATACCAACTGGAAAACTACAGCACATGGAGTCTTATCAATTGCGATTTGATTTGTCACCACGGCACAATATTTTTGGAAAGACATTTTACGCTTGATAAGCATTTCGGCAATAAATAAAATACTACACGGGATGCACAGTAAATAATATATAGTTGAACGACAAAAGGCTATATTTGGGTGAAATACATACAGGAGTTACCTACTTAAGGCATACAAATTATTTAAGGAAAATATTTCAATTTTCAGCAGAATTTGCACTGCGGACTGTAAGATTAGAGTCTCTTTCGCTTTTGTGCATGGAAGTCTAGATAAATTGTGAATAAATCCAAAATCGGATTACAAAACTTCTTTGGTCCTTTAGTTGTATTAGATAATTTATCCGCCTGCCTCCCGTTCCCTTTCCATTCTCCATTTACGTCAACACATTAGCACCGAAACCAGGATTTGAGCCATCGCTTTCCTTTATCCACCATACAGCCAGAAGAGAAAAAAAACATGTACTACAAGTCCATTTGTTTCCTTCCCCATCATTCATTGTATTTTGCACGATAGACTAAATTCACGAGGGAAAGTTGGAAACTATGAAAGTGGCCTTGCCTCGGACTGGGAATGAAAATACATAGGAGGAAAGGACAGCGTATGATATATTTCTTCTTGTTTGTTTTGTCTGTCGTGGAGAAAAATCTTAATGGGAACAAAAGGTTAGTTATTGAGCTTCTCGTATGAAAGACTTGATTCTATTACCAATAGAAACTCATTACCAAGTTTAGCGCAATGATATTTCAGACGTCAAAGCTCGGAGCTTCACTTCACTTGAGAGAGAGACAAGCACGAAGGAAAGAGGATCGGAAGTACGTATAGGGAAAGGCAATAGTACCTGATAATGAAGACGTACAGCAGTAGCCACAATATCCATGACATGCCCATCATTTCCAAGTAAAGATACATATACCTACCCAAAATTTCATCTTTCCTCCGTCATCTCATCCAGAGACAGATCACATTCAGCCTTTTGGACATTCCTTATGTATCTAAAAACCAATGAAGGACTCCCCAGCTCCGGAGCATACATGGTATTATCCAAGAATGAAATTTCACTCAGACACTCAGATAATAATAATATGACAGTAGACGTGATATAGCTATAGAGACGTTGCTAACCACAGAATGACCGCCGATTCACACGGCTCTATGTAAATAAGTATGTATGTATGCACTGACTGTGAAATATCCCTGAAGGAGTAGCTCAACTGCAATCCATGTGTCTAACAGTATAGGAAAAGTTGAGATTACATGCATGCATGCGAAGTCTAGAGCTTGGGGCTGTCATTTCGAAGTAAATGCAACTGACGACGTATCTTCAACAATTGTACCATACTACCGCCAACACAAGGCGAATAAGGCTTTGACTTTGACTCTCCAGACTCCAGTCGTCTAGCCAGCCAACCAGCCACCCAAACATCCTCTCGATCCTCTCCTATCTGTGCTTGACACAAAGAACGAGCTCAACGTATGTACCTATACAATGTCATGGGATATGAATTCGAGCCACTGAAGGTGGTTTTTATACTCCCCAGCGGAAAGCATATTTTACAATTCAAAAGGGAAAGAACTGAACCGAACTGAAATGAAACGAAATGAATTGAAATGAAGTAGAGGGGAAAAAATTTGGGAATCCTTCTGCAAAAGCCAAAAACACTGCTAATCGGAGGCACATGCCTGTTAGGTAGACTCTGAATTCTATCAATCGGTCACGGCAAAAGGATTAAACCAAAGCCAAAGAAAAATAGAGTTGACGAACGAGAGATTTCGTAATGCAGATAAATGCAGAGATCCCATCTACACGGAGAGTGGCCCCATAATTGTGTAAACAAATCATCCACGAACAAAAAAATAAATGAAATCATTCCAAGCGCTTTTTAAAGCTTTGTCTACAGCAGCAGACAGACAATGTGTTCTGGAGTAAACCACCGTTAAAGGTGCATCCAGCAGTGTGAAGACACACAATTTTTTCTATTTCCTTGAGTCTGTCTGGGTTTGCTACCTGCTCTGTGCAAAATAATTAATCTACGAATCTGTGTGTAAGATACATACCTACGTAAGCGTCTCTTGTTTCCAAAGGCCAAGGCAAACAAACAATACGCCAACGACATCAACCATCTACAGAGCACTAATGCATTTTTCACGCTATTATAAGTGTAAAGCCTTGTGTCTGTTCTGTAAGCCTAGTACGTCGCAGAATTTTATTGTAATATGATTACGTAGTGTGCCTTGAGGAGGTCTGGAGTACGGAGCTAACAAAGTATCCTAAGAAAAATATCTCGCGCACTTAATTGTGTAAATTGATTTTACTTCATCTGGTAGTCCTTCAGCCCATTCAAGCTGAAGCCATACATTCCTACTTATCAGCCAAGTCTGGTTGAGAGAATAACTCACTTGGAATTTAAAGTGCCTGTCTCAAATGAGCACCTGGATGTATGCATCTACCTACATATCTGAATAGGCAGAGTCTGAGACGCTCTGGCCGTCTGCAGTTTGGAGTGCAAGATTCAACTGTGTCTAAACTAAATGTCGTGAAACTGCTGCAGAGGAAGTTGCAAGTGCATGTCTGAAGATTCCTCGGCCTTGACAATACATTCATGCGTGTCCGTCTGTCTGTGAATCCAAACTATGAAGCACTGGAGGTGCATTTTTATGCTGAACAAGTTTACGTAAGCCGGCTCGAAACCATCTCAGACGTGAAACATCTCTAAAACCACAGTCCACAGTGTATCTCCTTCATATATACATACCTATACTATGCATTTATTTGGATCTTACTAGGTTGCATGGACTGCATGGCCATCCGCCTCCACTGGCTGCAATTCTTTTACTAAAATAAAGATAAAAGGAACTACTCAAACAGATTTGTTTGCAACTGGGTTGAAATAAGTACCTATGCTATGGAGAGATAATAACCATAAATTCTACCAACGCCTTTTAATTGCACGTGTGCATATCTGGACATATTACTTTATTCAAAATTACTTTAAACAGTGTTGTAGGGGTAAAAGCACTTAACGCTCAAGTTAGGGTTGAGGGAATGTAATTGTATCCTGTGGGATGTTCCATGTTACACACTTCAAATGTATACTAGAGGTGTACTCGACCCTCCGGTGTCAGCTAAACGGAGTTAGCCAGCCTGCAACTATTTAGTCTGATTTAAATTGTAGCAAGTAAATCGTATGAGAAAAATTCTCTGGATGCATTATCACATAAAAATGTTAATGAGTGTAAGTGCGGAACTTGTTTATTTAGTTGTACCAAACCAAGCATGGTTTTATGAAGATGCCCATACGTGTATAGAGCTTCGGTTACATAGATGTACATAGGTGTGGGTTCTAGTTCGGTAGATGAAGTAATATATATATAGGTACCTATATATATTCTGGAGCAATGACAATAAAAGCACATTACTCATTGTCAAAATTTGATTTATTATGCTCCTCACGCTCAACATAAATTTAATGCTTCCGAGGAAATTAAAAAGTGTACAAAATAAACAAATCCGTCCTACTCTCAAGAAACAATTCAATTAATCCTCCCACAGAAATTGCGCACCATCCCCTCCCACTACACTACAAGAAGCTCAGCAGCAATAATGTAATCAGTCATCGTTCGTGTAAGCGCACATCAACAAAAAGTAGTCGTAGGTATTAGTGTTTCTGCTGTTTTAAGTGTATGTGTGAGTGTGATGGTAATCTTGGAGGATTTAAATGTAACGACTTCTTGAACAGCTTTTATCACAACCATTTCATTCTTAAAGCTTAAAGTCATGTTGGCGGGGCTGGATGCTGGATGCGTGAATATGAAGATATGACGGGAAGGTGCATATTGTTTGAACAAGCGAGTTTTCCTTACGTTAGCATTATTGTCAGCAGTTCTCCTTTCTTGGACCTGGAACACTATAACGAATACAACCAGGAAGTTTAGCAGCCCTACTTGCTCTATATAGGCATCCATAAAAGTTGGAATGCAAAACTTTACAGCCCCTACTTTGTAGGCGCACAAAGAAACTTTGGCAATTCATCTATCTCTTAATTTATCGTGCAGTACTACTACGCAATACTAGGACCATACTTTGTATCCTTGCATTTTAAATATAAATATTAATGGGTAAGGAGAGAGGGGGTCTCCTATTACGGTACACTACTGTCGGAGAGACAGATAAATAGAACTGAACTGAACTGAACAATGTTGTGTAGGCCCACGAGTAGCTCTACGATTTGAAATATGAATGCTGGATTGTAAATTGTGGTTTTTGGATTGCTTCAATATGTCTGTTTTAAGTCCAGTCCTAAGAATGACAAACTACAATATCTCATACATACCTACCTATACAAGTTGCTACGCAATTGTAGGAGATACTAACCATAAGATATCCGCTCTAGGAAGAATGATGAATTTGAGATGTAACCGAAAGAGACGAGTGAAACAGTCACCAGCCGCTATATTCAGAATACAAATTTCTGACGGAGATATATAGAAAGAATGCTAGGTAATGTTGGAATGTTCCATCATTTCAGTTTCATATAACTTACCCACTAACGATTAAGAATGTCACTGTCTCATATTTCAAAAACTCTTACAAAACTATTTCGTCATTCGTACCTACATGCCTACTAAAAGCAAAAGCAAACATTGCATTCGTTAAACACACATACCTATATATATATATAAAAAGGAAAACGAAATGTTGTGATAAAGTTACATGTGCTTGACCTTTTCGAGGTCTTTGATTATGGCCGTATGTACATACCTACCATTTGAAAGTCATTTCACATTTTAAAGTACATATTATTACTGACAACAACTGATTTAGTGACACAAGTATCTACATTAGTGCGATCAACTCGAAGAAAGGGAACACGAGAGAAATTTGCGCAGAATTTATTGGTGCCTAATTACAGAACAGAGCTGTAAATCTTTGGCTGGTTTCCCTACAAGCTATGTGTATATAGCCTTTGGAGATTTGCATGTTAAAACTAAAAACTATTTGAGACACGAGAATATTAAAATAATCTTCCAATGAATCCTGCGTTTCACGAATTAAAAATATGCGTCAATGTCCCACT
Source organism: Dicyrtoma fusca (assembly GCA_034695205.1). NCBI lineage: Eukaryota > Metazoa > Arthropoda > Collembola > Symphypleona > Dicyrtomidae > Dicyrtoma > Dicyrtoma fusca. The sequence continues at coordinate 14,880 of JAQFZC010000761.1, read as the reverse complement.
AATGTTCACTAATGCTTCCGTCTATAGATCCCAAAATAATACGAAATGACATGGTGTGGCAGTACAAAAGATGACACAGTATATTTTACAGCACAATATTGATCAAATATCTCTTTTATCAGGAGCTAAATGCAGCATAAATTCGGCTTTTGAATAATTGAAAGGATCCCATAAGTGGTGGAGTAAACAACATGTTACATTATTGTAAATCATGGAAGAAAGTTGGAAGAAAAAGCTATAACTTTGGGCTTGAAGAGTTACGATTGATTTCCCTTCTTACTCCTGGGAAGCCTGTATAGACAGCAGAATGAAGCTCCTGATCCTGACAAGGCAAGGGAGTATAGATGTGAGATGTGAATGAGGCTTTATGGAGTGAAATAGTGAGAGTGGGGAAGAAGATGAAGACCTGACATGAGTATTTTCTTTTCCGTTCGCTCCTACTTCATCATCAGCCAGAGAGAATAACAACAAGTCGTGAGCAAGATTGATGTTTCTGTTTACGTTCAGTCTACAATATTTTAGTAATGGAATGGTTAGAGCCACTAAAGTGATTTCGATTTGTCAAAAGACTCAAGACCGAACCATGACACTGAAGAAGGAAGGATGACTGCATCAATTCATCTTTTCCGGGAGCAGAAGAAGTCTGGTTCACTCTCACTCTCACTCCCCTCGCTCTTTTACCCGCGCTGTCGTGATTGATAGCAAGATGATCTTTTACACTCTTTATCCTCCACTGTACTAGTATTTTGGATTTTGGAATCTCAAAATTTATTGGAGATGTTCAAATTCCTGACATTTTGACTTCTCTGTGTAGTTGTTTACACTTTGTGTAAGTTGTTTGAAATTGAAACTTTATGCAACAGACAGATAAGAGCTTGTAAAGGATGAGCATATTATGAGCGAACACTTACCGACAGGTCCCACGGGCGCAGAAGGAAATATTTCTTTGAGGATCACAATTTTTGTAGTTATTCTGACAGTATGATCCTAGACGAAAAACATACAAGCACACAATCATTATTAAGTAGTGATTAGCACGTTCTTCCAGGAGCAGATCAATGAACAAATACATAGTAGGCTGGGTTATAATTAGAAATCTCATGAATAGACAGACCACTACTGTCTACTGTCTATACGCTCTATATTTGTATGCATACATGTAGTGCTCAAAGGTTTATTACGAGTTTGGTGAACTTACCAAAATGGCCCTCCAGACATTGGCAGTAGAATTTTCTGTAAAGTAAGCAAAACTCTACATTGTATATATAATGTTACATAATCTGATTTCAAGTTTTAAAAAATACACGAGGAGGATATAAAAAAAAGCGAGTCTGTATAAACTGGCAGTGTAATAAAGGACGAGTGGGCTATATTTGCATTTTGCATACATGACTGCCTCTTTATTTCGTAACTTTTCAACATGTACTGGAGACTGCAGATGACAAACTATAATTGCATCGGCAACAACCATTTGAAAAAAGTTGTTATCGTTACTTGCACCTCTCCATGCTATCGTCTGTCCTAGAAAATGTGTACGCTGATATGACAGGGTTGGGCATGAGGGTTATGCATTGCGATTCTGTTGGGAAGCGCAGATGAGATGGTTTCTCTATACAACAACAGTCTACTCAGTTGTCTAGTGCACTCTGCACTCAGATCCATGCAAAAATTGAAACGGCCTCAAATTAAAAAACCGGTTTCTCCAGACTCGAACTTGACTCGACGATGGAGGTGGCTACTAGGTAACTCATGTATCCTTTCGTTTTTTCACGCTGAGCTGTGTTATAGTCTGTTTTTTTTATAGTGAATACTGTTTCCATACAAAACTAAGAAGGTTAACTTTTATGTTTAACAATAATACATCGAAATGCGCAGGAAACCGACTTTTTTTGTTAGGACAATTCCATTCCATATCATTTTGGCGATCATTACACTCTGTGAATGGTATTTTGGTTACAAACAAAAATTATACGTTTGTGAATTTTTACTGGCCAAAGTCAAACTACTGCATCTTTCGACTGGTAAAGCAAGTGTTTTTAAGCACGAGTGCGTGAAAAAATGGCTATGTAGTATAATGGCAATGCCTTATCAAAATATTAAATTTCCTAGTGTATATTTTAAAATATTTTTACGCGAAGGATGTAATGTAACATGAACAAAAATCCATTTAAAGAAACAAACTAAATGGACGGCGGACTGAAATTGGAGCTGACTTGGAATTGCTGCGAAAATAGTCAGATGGGCTTCTTACATATATTAATATTAATTAGAGATATGCTAAGTGCTACAAAGGGAATGATGATTATACGTACAAGTAAACTTGGTTAGTAAAGAAGAAAACTTACTGATAATCGTGTGAAACATAGCATTTGCCAGCAAATGAGCAAACAGAGAAAGAGCAAGTGTCATTCCTTTGTGGCACGGTTTCTGGTAGAATCTCATACGTGATGTTGAATCCATACTCGTTGAGAAAATAATCTCTGGTTCTTAAGTGTGACTGATAAGGCGAGGAGAGTTTGAGCTCAATCCCAAGATATCTATGTTTAGTTCGGAAAATACGAGTTTTTAATAAATCCGGCTTGTGTTCTATGGATGCCGTGGGCCAGTGTGAACTATAATTATTGTACTCGATAAATTTGAGATTATCTTTTAAATTCATTTGAGTCAGGTAGACGTTGATAGACTTCCTCTGATTGGGTGCCAGGGCCAAGCCAACTTCCGTCGAGTCGATGATCCATTGACAATTTATTGGCGTGTCGAATTTGTTGGGGAAATGAGGAGTTTGGATGACTCCGTGAGGACCGCGGAGAGTAATAACAGTGTCAGAGCACTTCCCACTCTCACAGTACTGACTCGTGCTAAGAAGGAGAATGAGGAATATTAGCGGCTGTAGTGGCAGATTGGAATCCACAACAATGGGAACAACAGAAACACTCATAACACTGTCTGGTTCCCAAATGTAGTCGGTATGTACACAAGATACATATACTCCTTGGGTTATTGTTTTTGTTGGTGTGGATGAGGTTACATTGATTCCGCTGAGGACTGAATTGGAGAGCGATATCGCGTGATGGGCTGGAGGGAGGCGGATGTGGGAGATGGGAGCTGGAATGATGCGACTCTGACTGGCACCGGCACTCGCACTCGAGATGATGGAATGAGATACATGTAGCACATGGATGGTTATGGTTCAGGTTAGTGGCTCTGCCAGAGTGATAGCGCTGATTAGACTCACTTGGAGTGATGACACAGCACGGAGGCCTCCGATCTGACTGTCCTGATGATGGCGGTATTTTGAGTCTTGAAAGTATTTTGTACGTAATCATTAAGTCATTGTGGTGACTATGGATCAAATAATAATTTATTGGTCATACAAGCTCATCTCATCATCATCTCATCCATGTATTTATCCTGATGGATTTTCCACGGGGACTCCTGTCTGCAGAGCCTGGAACGTCCTCAGTCACTCACTCATTCATTCATTCGTCCTATTATTCAGCGGCGTGAGAGGAACGGAGGAGAAATGTCGGCTGGGGTTGGATTATGAGGAGATGCGACAGGAGACGCTCTGATTAGTTGATGTGCCTTCATGATCGTAGACGGAGAATTCGCGTGCTAATCCCATCACTGACTCGCCGTCGTTCCGTCCCATCTTGCTCGTGATGTGGGGGGAGAAGTATGTATTTTATTTATGAGGAGGGCGACGACAATGACGACCACGAGGAGAGCGGCCTCCGCTCTGTGTTACCCTGAAAATAAAAGCATCTCATTTTACATGACAACTTTCATGTCCCCATCCAAGGAGAGTCAACAGTAATCGTAAAGCAAGTGCAGAGTGAAATGACTGCCAAGCCTCCTAATTCTAACTTACAATGCTAAATACGTCGGAATAGACCCACTAACTTACACAACCAACATAAAGAAGGATCATGATCATCGAGAAACTGGAGCAGGAACGACGACCACAACCCAATTTCCCGACTCTCTGAAGGAGACGTGTGCAAAATCCTTCCATCAAGTACACACGAGTCCGGAGAAAATTGATGCATCTACGATCTACCAGCAGAGCCAAAACAATTCCTTTCCGTTCCCAACTCTCGTCCAGACAATACAGCGGACGCTTGGGAGAGCGACAAGACGGCCGGGAGATCCGCGAGACCGCTGCCACTTCTCCACGTTGCTCATCACTACAAAGACTGGCCTACCAACCACCAACTGCATCACCATGCAGCTATCTCGCATCTCGGCATCTTCTACCTACCAACTGCTCACTCACTGCACCGCTACTCCCTACTAGTCTCTGTCCTCTCGGGTCTGGGAGTTAATAAAGCGCCGACTCTCCCATTCTCTCCCATCTCCAGGGTTCCCCGGTTGGCACTCCAGAGGCTCTCTGCACATGGAAGGAAATACTCCCAGCAAACCAAAACTACCTGCAATCTACATACATCTACACTAAGTCTACATTTATGTAGGTATGCATGTAAATAATTCCCTAAGCCACGAGTACTCCCTGCCGCTGTTGACTGCTGGGGAGATGGGTGCAAGTGGAGTGATAGTCACCGATAGAGAGATAGACAGGCACATCCAGCAAGAGTCAGATAGCTCGAGCCTCTTTTTCCCAGTCACAATTTACTGTCGGGTGCCCAACACAAAGTGTACTGAGACTTGAGAGAGTCTATTGCAAACCTTTCGCAACGTACACCACCTGTTTTATATTCAAAAGATGCTCGGTCCGGAAGCAAAGGAAAGTTCACCGCAGTCATAGGGAAGTGTATTGCCCTAATCAACTTCATTTTCAATTCCTAAACAAATTTCCTTCCAACTCTGTATAGGTGCCCCGAATGGGAGGGAGAGAGAGAGAGACACACACACGTCCGTAAGTCATGTGTTGAGTCTTGAGCTTTCCTCTAGTTTCTAAGGACTGTGACTCGGAGATACAATTCCAGAAAGTATGAAGTGATATGAATATATGAGCATCTAATAGAGACAAGGAGATTTGGTGCTTCCTGCTCTCTCCTGCAAATACTTTTTTTCCCCTCAACTCCTTCCTTCCTTCCCTGTACAGCTCCTATACTCTCTCCTACTCTATTTTATTCCGCCTAAGTAAGTAAATACGCCGTCTTCCTCGCAATGAACCATAGCTTTAGCATGATGATGATAAGTGTCTTCGCTGTTTGCTCTCCCACTGAGCTAGACAAGGTTACTTAAGTATCTATTTCAACGAGGACCGGAGGAAGGAGATATGTAAAAGAAACTCCTCAAACTCGTTTATCCTATCCAATTTTTCACCCACAACTCATCGTACAGTCATCCTCAATCGTCAGCAAAATTGCTCACCGATAAGAACCTACATTTTTTCCCTCCATCCTTCCATTTCCAAGTCTCACTCCTGCCTGCTCCAGAGAATCTCCTTCCCTTTGTCTCCCTAACTGCCGTCTTCGCCTGGGTTATGATAGTCCTTACAAATATTTAATATAATCCATGCATAACTCTACCATTATTATTTATAGTTGAATTACTTTAAATGCATGGAATATATTTCCTCATTCTTCTCACACGGCACTACACCATCACCAGTACGACCACGCCATGGATTTATCAATATCAATACAAACACAATCCCAATCTATAATTCAATCCAAGTACCTACATATTCAACTCAACCGGCACATTACCATTCCCTCTTTTTTTCCACTCGACCCGGTTTTCTTTCTCCACCGTATTTGTTTAGGCTATATACCTACATACATAGATATTTGATCCACAACATCATGTCGTCTCTTTTTTTGTAGGCTACTGGGACTATCACAATATAGGTTTATGTAGCCCTTCAATAGCTCACAGTCTGATCCGACTATAAGGCCAGTGCCAATGCCAATCATAACTTCCGATTCCGCTTATTTCCCATCACGAGGCATTTCAAGTTGGCGAGTAGAATAAGCTCGAATGGTCTCATTTAGGCTTTTTATTTCATCATGTTTATTTAATCTCCTTACTAGACTACAATCTTACACGTGTAGCAGATAATCCTAATCAATTTTACTTTGGAGTTAGTTCTGTCACTTTTAACGGCGGTTTCATGGTGGTTTTCAGTTAAATTTCATTGTTTCATTGTAAATTAAGACGTGAGTAGCATAATCCGAATTAAATTACCTACATTATTATTATGTACAGCTTGAAATGTAGAGTAGGATGCCTAATTGTATCAGGTAATTATTTTGCACAGCAGGAGATGTCATCTATTAGTATGGTACAAATCAAGTTTCACAAATAAAACTACATGTATCTACCTACTTACATCTGCAAGGTCGTAAAATAAGTTAATCCAACTGATCCACAATAGACCCTACGTGCGGCCTCAAGAATAATCAGGTTAATGTTAAAGTGGCAGGTTCCATCACTGGGGTAGTTTTGTCTTGAATTGTGGTACATTTGTATAATATGTATGCAAAACAAAGCTCCCTTGTGTAGATGTGATGATTAGCTATAATATAGAAAAAAACGCTAGGAAAATTGCAAGCCCCAGTTAAGTTGTGTGCTAGGGACGTTTTTACGTCCGGATTGTGGTTTAAATCCATAATTTAATTTGTATTAAGAATTTAATCTTGGGTACGTAAATGACTACATGATTCAATGTTCTCCATTATTTATTAGCCCTATTAGAGAGGAGCTTCTAGACTCGTGTCGTGACTCATGAAGGAAAAAACTTGGTAATTCTTTATGTCATATGACTATCTGTTTAGAAATCTATTCAACTCTTAATGTGCTAGCTTTGAGTCGGCTAATATTATTATTGTTCTGAGTTCTCACTCATTGAACTCGACACCTCAAGTTACATGTACCTATTCATATACATACTTACGACTTACGACTTACTACAAGTACGATGTTCCTCTCCACTGGACAATAATTTGTAGACAAAGTGTAGTATGTAAGTGGGAAGCCAGGGATAAATAGTGGGCAATCTCTCTATCTAATCAACTCAAGCTGTCTGTGAATTATAGCAAGTATGCACGTACTATTCAAATTCACGTTATCATTCACTCGAGTCCCGTTTTAACACATACTCCATCATGCATAGGTGCACACAAATGTCGCATGGCCAGGATGCAAAATACAAAACAAAGCTATTGGAATTTCCACACATTAAATGTAGTATATGAATTTAAATGTATTGCCTTCAAAGGAATTAGCGTAAATTAAAAGGTTATTGACTCGGGCATAAAGGACAGTGCAGTGGCAGTGCTAGCCAACAAAACTGTTATTTTTAAAAAATGCAAAATATATATTTTCTTTTGAAAAAAATGGATGCTCTTTCCCACAATATGTCAATGAAATTGTTTCAATCAGAATGTGTGTATTATTCTGTACCCCACGAAGCCCACATCTCACCACATCTCAACCTTGTTTTTGTTTTTGCTCCACTTGAAGTTTGGGAGCTGACCACAGAAAATGCCAAGAGCTGAAGTGTCACCACTGCACTGTCTTTTCAGCTTGAATTCAGACAAAATCAATAAGATGGATTTATTTAAATATATTCGGCATTTTTGGGGTTCTGTGGGATGTTGTGGATTAAAGACGTGACAAGATATAGACTCTTGGTTCAGTTCTTTAAGTCTCTGAAAAAAAGCGAACATGCGAAGAGAGCCGAGTGGGATTAACTGCACTCTCAGTGCAATCGAAAGTGGGAAAGAAAACCATGTGGGAAATCATCAAGGCCCTCTTTATGCACGGAACTTTAGATGCACTTTTTAACTTTTTAGATAGTACGCACTTTTCATTTCCTCCGAGACATTGAAAGTAGTTTCGAGATATCATTGTTCCATCCTCCAATTAACTAATTAATTCTAGTGGATGGCAGATGCTTGATAAGCCGCTGATATAAACATGCGTGCATGGAAAAATGAGCAGCCCGTTAATTAACTATACACTTACACTGATTATTTTCATTATATTTTGTACTAGCAAAATTTACATAGATCCAACACACTATGAGCATCTCTATGGGTGTTTTGATAGAGACATTCCATTAGAGGGTAGACAGCTAAAAGTACCTCCACTACACATAAAACAATGTGTGAAGAATACGGCTGTAATTCTGTTTACTATATCTGATGGCAGAAAGTGAATAATTCGTAAGCAAATTACAAGTCTTGAATTAGTTTGATTCATAGAGCGTAATCTTGAGGAAGATAATGCTGCACTAGTAACTAATTACTATTATACGCAAATGCGATGTTGCTATCCAATCAGAATGAAACCCCAAACACCATCTCCACTTTTACACGGTACAAATGACCGGGAGAGAAACTAATAAAGTGAGTTTATTTTCATGCTCAAGACATGGATTACCATTAACAGGTTGAAAAGTTTCTGCGCCTTTCTACAGTAAAGCGGATTAATTGACGGTTTACGTGCGTAAACGCAGTCTTAATGTCTTATTAATGGAAGACTAAGGCTCCAGTCATAAAAAAAAGGTATGCAGAGACAGTTGCTTGCATATAGTGTGTTCATGTACTGGAAACTATCAAGTATTTGTTACAATGTATACGTATACGTGTAACATGTGGACAGTACACACACACACACATTTATGATTTTATGCATTTACTTCTATAACCACTTCATACTTCATGCTCAGTAATTTCCAAGTTCTTTGTTCCTCAACTCAGTTTCTCAGACGTACTTGTTTCTTTTGTTATAATTTTTAATTTGAACTTGAACATATCTACGATTATAAGCAGACTGCGCTCTTATGTACCTACATATACTGCACAAGTGCAGAGGGTTATGTTGGGTCCATGGACGTGCTGTGCCGTGCACGCACTGTTGATGGAATCAGAATTGGCATGAAGAAAACAAATTATTTACTCCTTATCAAAAGTATACATAGCTCATAAATCATCATTGCAGCGTTGTAAAGTTTTACTGCAATGAAAAAAAATCTTTCCTATACTTATCATATGTTCAACAAATTTGTTGAACAAATTTGCTATAAAAGAATAAAATAATTGAATTACTTCCGCCTTTATAATATTTCATCCCAAGGGATTTATGACTATGTAGAGAGGTTTATAATATACGCAGCACAACTACTACCACAAGCTTATAAGACTATAAAGCGTTAGGATTAGATTATTATTCAAATTTTTGGGACAAAACAAGAAAAATGCAAATCTATTCATCCATTAGAGGGCTTCCAGTAAATCCCATCTAAAATAAACGAAACATTAGAAAACAAGTCAGGGGAATAATATACATACGTCCCGTACCTACATATGCCTAAGGTAGGGAACTGCAAAAAGGACGGCTAGGGAGCTAAAGTTGATCCTTGTACAAGGTAATAAAATCACAAACTTTTCAAAGTAATTTATCATTGATACGACTGACTCCCTGACACGCTGTAGACGTACAAAAAATATTTGGGTAGGACGTAAGGGAAAATAGTTAATCATAATAATTGTCAAAAGCCAGTGGCCTGTTCTATTCTATTCTATATTATGGTGCTTCAAAATCGGGAAATACTATATACAGTACCCACTATCCTATATACCAATGCGTGCCTGCCTATACCTATACCTATATACATATAATGTAAGCATTACGCATAAAGTACCTACTTGATGAAGCAGTGTTGGAAAATGAGGTTTTAAGTAAGCTTCAAAGCTGACATAAGTTAACATTTGAGACTTGAATATTTTGAAAGGAAGTATTACCGTAAATAGTGAGATGATTATAATTTACACTTAATGCTATCCCCTCGAGCAGTGTTTCACAATCCATGTGCAGAGCGCATTGTAACTGTCGTGGTCGTGGTGAAGGATCCCCAGACAACTCGCAGTCTGTTTACTGTTCCTGTGTGTATACACCGCCGCGCACTTAAAATTCAGTGGTGAAAATTAAATCAAATCATGACTATTTTGTCTGTCGTACAAAACTGTTTTGGGGAAATTAGTCTAAGCACTCGTGTCAGCTTCCACTACTGCCACAGATCGATAGTCACAATCGGAAAGTTCAAACAAGTTTGCAAGGCGTATAAAACAATAGAGATAGCGCTCTTTCATTCAAGATCCACACAAATTCGTACTTTCCATAGTTAACAATTATAATTTCCCCTTTGCTGTCCAATTAGTGGGACTGTGCTCAATAGTTCAATATTTTGCTTTTCAAAAGCAACTTGACAAACAAGGGATTTCCACCAAAGCTAAAGGAACGTGGGCTTGTAGGTCTTTGTTGAGTCTGAGTTTGCAAAAATCGTTAGTGACTTCGTGACGGAATTTTGTACAGAAAATAATTATTATCGATGAAGGTAGAGACGACCGCATGAGGTCATTCCAGAGACAGACAGTCAAAAGTCCAAGTCAGAGTGGTTCTATGGCTCAAACTAGAGTGGAGGATGATATAACAGAGCGTTAGGAGAGCAGAAAAAAGGCTGTGTAGCGAGTCAAATAAGGTGCCTACGGTACGGTGCGAGACGTTACGTTAGCCCCTGACGGGTTGAGTCTTGAGAACGGAAGAAAGGAAGAAATGAACATGCTTGTTGGAGAGCTTGATTCTCACTGCAGCCCATCCACCCATAGTTCTCTCCTTTAAAGGCTCCAAAACACACGCACGTTCTCAAGAAGATGCAAGACAGAATTGCCAGTGCAGACGGACGGCTGCTGCTGCTGCCGCTGCTGCTGGTTCTGCTGTAATAAGCCTGGGAAGGCTTCGGCTACACGTCTCCTTCACTCTCTGGACCATCTCCCATCTCGTCCCACTAAATGGCTATACTTATATGTATGACTATGCAGACGAAGAGACATACTTTGAACTGGATCAGAAGCATGGCAGTTAAGTAAAATACCCTGCTGAAGAAAATATGTGAAAGAAAATTCAAAGTACATATGTATTCATCTGATACAGCTCCCAATTCCTTCCTCGCACACTTCCCAGCTTTTACTTATGCACACTTGCAAGAGAGGATTCTTTTGTATGGGACGTCTATACCGACAATGTGAGCCTCCTCCACGCTACCACATCTCTCCGTCGTTTTCTCCGTAACAATTTCCTTCCATATAATAGTAGTAGGAACAGTGGTGTAGTGGCTTACGAATGTGATATCTTCACAGATCTCAACTATCGAATAAAAGACTGTTTCTGTTACATTCAAGCTTGGTCTTGAATCCTCATTCTTCTGTACTTACGTAACGTATTGACTGTGAACAAAAGATCCTGGAATTAATGCACGCTGAGGTTTCCTCACTCGTCCACGCTCCTACCCCTATATCAGACAGAGAGAACTCTGTATCCACCCACACTCCCCTATACTGGTAACTATGCAGTCTTTGCAATTTCGGACAACTAATGGAACGTCGAAATAAGAATTTAGATCTCAGATAAAAACTATTAGGAAATCATGTGAATTCATGTGTAGAGTGTTTATAGCGTCAATACTGACACATAATCATGGGACTGGCCGTAATCAGCACGTCACGTTTTTTAACTTCAAATCCATCCCATCCCATCCCAAGTCATCTCTTTTAAATTAGCTCAGCTCGAAATTTTTTGAAAAGAAAAAAAAAAGTTCTATCAGATGTTACTTGGCTTTGACTTTCCAAAATTAATCCAGACGTCCCCCCTTTATTCAATCCTCAAAAATGGGAGAAAAAAAAATTAGGTATATGTCTTGATTACATAGATGGGCTCGTGCTCGACTCGCTAGCTCGCTCGCTCTCACAAAAAGTATCTCTCTTGTGTAATCCCAAGTCCAAGGGAAAATGCATCTATGACACCACCGCCATTGACCATTTTGCGACATGATATATTTTTCCGTATTCTCAGATTACTTTGGTGATGGCGCTTGGAAAAGCAAAAATAAAAGAATTTATATATATCTGTATTTTTGGTGCTATGTGCGGTTTTGTTTGTCGCTCGTTTTATTTGCGGGTTACTTTTCTCTCAAACATGAAAACAGATCCAATAGGAACATGAAATACACAGTAATAAAGCTGGATATTATCTTTTTGTGATGGGGTAAGATTTATTAAGGATTCCAATGCAATGCCATGGCATATGCGGCATGATATACCAAGACTCTAAATCTTTTTACACTCGACAAAAAACCAGCTTATAGGTGGTAACCCCCAATCAAGAATACGTACGTATGCATGTACATATGTGCTTACTTACTCACTTACTTGGTTTGCTTTTTGTTATATACATAGCTGCAGCCTCCATTGCATTGTGAACAATGCTGCAGTCATAAAAATACAGCTCTAGTTAGTTTCACAAAACACAAAGGGTGCTACATAACATAACATATGTATAATAAGTAATAAGGCTAATCCCGAAAATAAAATGCATAAGTAGCCAGCATTTACAACACTGACAGTGTAACAATATCAATAAATTACTACAATAAAAATAGTTAAGAACAAAGAAACAAAAATAGAATTCAAATTCAGTCCAACCTAATTTGAATTGAATGTGGTTTGTCGCTCCATATTTTTTTTCGTTGTCTAAAGTTTCATAATTTTTTGCGAATATGCAAAATAACAACAACCACGACAATAAATTAAGAATAGAAGAAGGGTTGTCTATTTTAAATGCTCGGTATAAAAGTTCTTATTGTTAGTCAATAGACACATTTTTAATGCGTATCGGAGTACTTACCCGAGACAGAGAGTATGTTTGTATGTTTCATCGTCATCCTTTAATAATTACAAGCACAATACGTTAGACATAGGAGCTTCAAAAATTATTGTCCCTACCTAATGTATACATATGTAATATGTATAGGTATGTATATCTTAAATTTTGAGTTGTAAACGGTTTGTACTCCTTCCGTTCCTTTGAACCATGAAATCCTATGGTTGTTTTGACTGTAGTCTATTTTATTGTGTCTGGAAAAGGAATTATTTTATGTAATTGGCTATAAAAGCTGTTGTACACTGCCAATACGTCTGTCCCTCACTAGTACAAGTGGTTCATCGTTTTCAACCTATTAAGGCAGAATAGAGGCCCCATGTTTCAACAATGTATGTAAACGTCTCCAGTGTCTGAGGCTATGCAGTCGGTATATTTGAAGTTATGTACTTTGTTGTCTTCTTCATACAAATAATTATTACTACTCGTTAAAAACTCAAATATTATTTGTCTTGCACAAACTGACATGCCTATCTTGCTCTCATGCAAATCGATGAAAGGAACAGAAAAAAAAGAAATACCCAAGTACCGAACATAAATTTCCAGTGTGGAGCAACAAACAGTCAAATAGGCACTTAAATCTAACGAAGAAATACAAGAAGGGAAAATAATATGCACTCACTCAACCAATATTTTATTTTATTTTTAATTTGTGCGAATTCAGGAGTTGTTGGCAGGAGTTTACTGCATTCAATTTTGGCTCTTTTGTTGCAAACGATGCGTTTCCCTATAGGCATCCAATTCCAATCGTCCAGCCCGTGTGAGCATGAGGTGGGTACCTTCCGTTTGAACTCAAAAGCGTAGAAAATGTTTAGATAAACGTCAAAAGTGGCTAATTGGATGAGCCCCGTATACATATACCTACTGCTCTCATTTCGGACGATGATGCTCTCTTGCATCAATTGTCCTAGATTGCATGCAGGGTCTATATAATTATGTCAGATATACCAGAAGTGTTGGATATTAAATAAAATTATTTCATTTGTGCCAACGCCAAGGATATAATTGTCTCGCACATTCATTACTTTTCATTGTATTCCACTTGCCTACTTGGAACATCATAGGATTTTTGTAGAGTTGTGGAAGAGTTGCTGAATTGTATATTTTAAGGTTGGTATAATCGTATCGTGTAAAACCCTTTTTCTCAGTTCATTCTAAACATGGTAGGCCCTTGTTTTCCAGGCCTTCACACGTACATATAAGCAAATGCTTTTCTTTTATTTACGAATTCACAAATTACTTTGTAGTGGTGCAGTATTACTCGAGTCTCTGCATCCTTTCCCACCCTGTGCAATATGCACATCGTGAGTGAAACTATAAAGGTACGAAAGAATGGGTCATGTGCCTACATACGTATCTGTATACCTTTTCCCAACATTAAGCGGTACTGCGTATGGCTTGTATAAATAGTGTCATACAACCATCCACCATAGCATATGGATTGAATTTGGGAAAAATTGTATGTACTATGCACATACATATGTACATAGGTACATACGAAACTTACCTCTTTTATATTTTGCATGAAAATGTATACTATCAGCGTTTTAGTAACAGCGGGATATAAAACCTTCAAGGGACTGATTTAAAATGCAAATTGAAGTAAAGTGCAAACTACTGCATCAATTAATCAAAGATTTTATTTGTTCCGATATGATGTATAACTTCAAACGTGGGTCGATTTTTATTTCATATGCATCGTCAGACAATTTTTTTTCGTCGTAATTTCACTGTGATAAATCTCGTAGAAAAACACATAAATGAACCCTGAGTTTATGGTGTTGCACAATTTAGATAGGATTCCAGTTCGACAGTTACGACGATGGATATGTGAGAGTATTCTATTTTAACCTTTTCGGAACTGTAGTTTGTCTAGTTTGACGTCTTTTTGGAAATAGTCAATTCCTTGATTTGGCCTTTTCAAAACAACTGATGTTATAGTTTCTGGTTTGGACCTTTGTGAAAGTGTTAGTTACTGGTTTTACCTGGTTTTGTAAATGCTGATTTTTAGTTTTGATCTTTTTGAAAGTGTGATTTACTCGTTTTGACAGGTTTTGAAAATGTTAATTTTTAGTTTTGATCTTTTTGAAAGTGTGATTTACTCGTTTTGACAGGTTTTGAAAATGTTAATTTTTAGTTTTGATCTTTTTGAAAGTGTGATTTACTCGTTTTGACAGGTTTTGAAAATGTTAA
>JAQFZC010000760.1:0-41000 GCA_034695205.1 Dicyrtoma fusca | reverse complement strand
AAGAGCTGTAAAAGGTGGTATTTGCATTTTTTAAAAGCTCTGCAAAAGGTGGGATTTGTACTTTTTAAAAGATCTGTAAAAGGCTAAAAGGTGGGATTTGGACATTTTAAAAGATCTGCAAAAGGTGGTATTTGCCCCTTTTTTGTAAACCAACTCAAAACAAGTTAATTGTTAGGACTTCGTATTGCTTTTGAGAGCACAGTGCTTCTTGATCGACGATACTTGCGTGCAACCTCAAAATGGGTTCCTAATTATGTTATTTATGCATAGGGAAGTACATAGATTGAAATGGGCGTTTCTCAGCGTACAAAAAAAAAGATAAAAAATTCATAAATGAACGATGAACCATCTTTTTGTACCCCTGGCCCGTGAAAGAAAGCGTGAGCGGATGGACCATGAGGATGGATGGATGGACCTCGTCGTAAGTTGTTTGGCTTTGGGAATGTGATAAAAAAAATGCTGTAATACTGTAATAATGTGTGTGCCACAGGATCTGGATGCTCATGCATGGGAGTTGACGATAGGAGGGAGCTGAAGTGGGAGAGGAAAAAATAAATAAAGTAGTGACCAGTAGAGCACCGCACGGCCATTGCCAGAGCCCTGAGAGTGTGCGGTGAAAGGGAAGGAAGGAGAATGATCTACATGTAATTTGTAAGTGGAAATATATTTGAATTGAAAGCCATTGATGTGTCGACTTGTGCCGTGGGTGTCTATGTAGTGTGTAGAGGACTGCCGCCGACTGGAGGGTGAGTCGACAGAGAGCTAATAGTTGTAGACCGGAAGAGAAATGCATTTAATTTTCGGCTACAATAGGTACCTATGAGTCATTAGAGCGTAAATCTTCCTTTAAACAGACTATGGAGATTTATTCACATAATAGAGAGTAATCTATCGCCTCCTTTCCCCGCCGACCCAAAACACCCAAGTCCACTTTTGAACGGCCAAAGTCGAAACGAAACCAAAAAGGAAAGTAAAAAGTCCGTCCAAACATACATCAGCATTTTCCCCTCTACTTCATTTATGTTTACAGACCATCCTCGTCTCCGTCAACCCAACACAACACACAACCCACCCATGCCTCCTCCTCCGCCTCTATATTGTCAGTCTGATAGATATATTTAATAATAAGTAGATATATCCATACTATATCCTCTTACATGCATAGGTAAAGTATACCTACTATACTACCTCAGTACCTTGTATGTACATGTATCAATAGAGCGTCTCGCAAATATTACTGCGTACAAATACTGTTTTTTAAAACTGTCTTCGAGCCATGTTGCGACACATTTGTGAAATGTTAATAGCAGATTTTGTATCTTTTGAAAACGATTAAGATCATGTTTCATCCCTTTTAGAAACGTTAATATCACGTTTTGTAACTTTTTCGGAAGCAAGGAGTATATATCCCTAGCTGTATAACTTTTTAGAAACGTTAGTGTGACCTTGTCAATCTTTTTTGAAAACTCGTAACTTCCTCGTCTACGTTTTTGTAGCAGCGCTGCGCTAATAACGCGTTTTGCCTGTTTTGAAAATGCCCAATCTCATGCTTTACTACTTTAAAAAGTGTTAATATCACTTTTTGCCTTTTTTGAAAGGCTTCAATATCATGTTTTACAACTTCAAAAAGTGTTAATATGACTTTTTGTTTTTTCTGAAAGCATTCAGTATCACACTTTACTCCTTTAAAAAAAGTAAAAAGTTAATATCACGTTTTATCTTTTTTTTCGAAAGCCTTCAATACCATGTTTTACCCCTTTTTGAAATGCTATTACTACGTTTGGCTCTTTTACACAAGTAAATTGAGATTTTTGGACCCTTCTTTTTAGAAATGACTCACTGGACGAAGTCAAATGGTATAAAGTGATAAGTGCAAGGTTCCTATCCATGGCCGCATTAGTATTTTTATAGACGGAAGAGAGCAATTCACTACATACTATAAGTACTGATACTCCATATGTTATTTACGTGGCTAGAGATCCAGACTATCTCTTGCTACCCACCCGCACAAGAGTACAACTCAACGTAGGAAGTAGGAGTGAATGGCGTGGAGTGGAGAGACAGTGAAAAGAAGTTGGTGGGGTCCTGCTTAACCCAAAACCTGGACTGAAGGGAGCTAAGCAATGAGGACAGTGCAGAGAGCACAACTTACAACTTACCAACAGATGAAGGAAAGATGAGGAAAAAGGAGAAGGACCAATACAGCAGAGTGCTTTTTCGACAACAAAGACGTGCACGAGCGGTTTAGCTTATTATGACATGCCACTTCGCTTAAATGTTAAAATCTGCTCCAACCAAACGCCCTGTGCACCCAAACACAGGCAGGGCGCTTGCCAAGGCACCAGGAACAGACAGACAAACGGACAGACGGACAAACAGACATTGTGGTTCAAGATGAAACTTTCCTCCGGCAACATCTTCAATCTACTCATCCACCCAAAGATGATACTGCCAACATCCACTTTCCCCTCCCCCAGCCACCACAAAACTAAACTATACACTTAGAAAAGTGGGCGACATCAGGTATTGTCTGAGCTTATAATCTTAATTGATGCACGGACCCCCGCTATCCATCATTCTTCAAGATCCTATCAGTTGACAACAAAAAACAGCCTCTCTCCCTCTCTCTCTCTTTCTCTCTCTCTTTCTCTCTCTATTCCTCTCTCTCTCTATCACTCCACTCCCTTCCTTACTCCCTTCTCTCTGTGACCGGCGACGTCGATGAGGATCTTGGCAAGAGCGGAGTCGATAGAAAGCAAGCACAGACAGCAGAGACAGAAACGGAACCTTCTCACTCAATGCCGATCCCGATACCTTCATCATAACCCAATCATAATATACTATCGCATCTCCACCAACAACCCAACAACCAACCTAATAACGCACATTTTTCATTGATATAATGAAATAGACACGGAGCCTTACGTAGTTTCGGAGATAAAGTGGGTAGCAGCTACACATCGTCGGTGAAGAAGTAATGCGTAGCTTCCGCTTTTTAGAAAGCATTGTGAAGGAAGTAAATCGACACCGTAATTTTGTTTTTGAGGAAGTTCCAACAACTTAGTTTGGAGTAAAAGTTGTTGTAGAACTTTTTTAAATATGTAAAAGCGATATTTACATTTTTGAGAAATGTGCTAAAGTAATGTTTGCACTTTGGAAAACAGTGTAAAAGCGATATTAGAACTTTTGAAAAGTGTAAAAGCGATATTTGCGCTTTTGAAAAATGTGCTTAAGTAATATTTTCACTTTTGAAAAAGGTGCTAAAATGATATTTGCACTTTTGAAAATGGTGCAAAAGCGATATTTACACTTTTGAAAATGGTGCAGAAGTGATATTTGCACTTTTGAAAAAGGTGCTAAAATGATATTTGCACTTGAAAAATGTGCTAAAGTAAAATTTGCACTTTTTCAAACACGCTTCAGTGGGATTTCCGCTTTTTGCGAGCGCATTTATCAAAATTAGAGTGTTGGGCCTAGCGTCAAAATGGGTTCTTCAAAGGGGTGCCAAAAAGGGACACAACAACTGACTTCCGTCAGAATGCTTTTAAACTGGGACTGGACTCAACCACAATGCTTCTTCACCCACGATCACGATGTGTATCATACATTTCCTGCTGCGTGCATATCAAAGAATGACAATGGGAACGAGCTTTGGCGAAAAGACTGAGGAAAAGCTTGACTTGCCTTTCCTTGAATGTTAAAACGGCATGGCTTCAACGAAGACAGCTTACACCTATAAGCATTGCTATTTTCCATTTGGTTGCTACTTCCACGTATACATTTGCATGGCTATACTGATACTGACTGACACGACAGTATTACACACGACAAAGTTTTCTTCCGTACAATCAACCATTACAAAGTATATCATCATCATCTCTCTCTCACTCTCTCTCTCTCTTGACTAAAAGCAATCCTTGCACTTCGTGCACAGTACATAGCATCCCACATGGGATCCTTATGGTATCCTCGCACAAGTATTTATGGCCATAAGGGTGAACATACATCAATTTTCAATTCTATTCTGCTTCCTGCGACAGCGATCGAGAATTCCATCATACGTCGTTCCTCTCTATATTTCTCCACGTGGAGAGCACCTAAGTACGGAGAGCCCCTCCGAAATTATTATGAGACAGATACATCAGCGGATGAGGAGACAAGACAAGACAAACCTGTCAACTCCATGAGAACAAATCCCAAAAATTAATGATACCTAATTTTCTTAGGAACAAAAAGGTATCAAGTTTTATTAGATCATCAGAACTGGGACTTTGTTAGGGACTTTACTTCCATTTCTAACACACCAAAGTATCAAAACGAAAAAGTAACAAAAGCTTTCCGTAGTACAGACTACAGATTCTACATAGTACCAACTTCAGCCCAATAATAATCCCTAAAATATTTTGGATACAAAAATAGAATGGAGCTGCGCTTTAATGTAAAACTCAAAATTTTTGTACATACCTGATTTATGCGTCCGCCATTTTAGTAGAGAAATACATGAAAAAAAAGAAAACATTTTGCAAATTAGTAAACGTTTTTATAATGATAATTTATGTACACAGTAAATCAAGTTTGATTTTTGGATCATTGCCTTAATTTTACATTGTGACGATTTTTAAACGTCTTTGTAATTAATTAAACTTTTCATCATCATCACTGCTGCATTTCAGCCTTGACAAGTCTTTAACTAACGGAATTTTTGAAGGGAGCAACAGTGTTTTGCTTGCGTCAGACCAGAGTAGGTTAAAATAGTTCTGTAAGCAAAATTTTGTGACGCTTCATTCCCGACAAGTTATCAGGAAATTACCCACGCTATCTCAATTTATTTTTAATTTAATCCGCTACGTGCTCACCAGTCACCAGGTATGTATGAACATTGACTCCTTCTCTCTCCACCGTCCTCTCAGTCCAATCAAAATAAATCTATCTATCAATTTATAGCTGGATTTGGATGAGAACCAAACCTCGTAAAATCAATCAGAAAATCCTGTTACGCTCAACTTTATTTTATCAGCATTTTTACCTTCGGCAGTTGACTCTAGATAAACCCTACCCTATAGCATCCAGTATGTATATAGACAGCCCACCACATCAATTACTAACCAAATTGACTAAAAGCTCACCCGACAAACCATCCTACTCAAATCTACCATCTTCATATGTATAATCATTTCATGCTTCATTCTCCTATAATCACAAATTTGAAACGCAAAAATACCTAAATTCTAACATAATATGTACCTACCTATCATTAATGAGTGGACCCTCAAAAAAATTGGATGCAGGTGCAGTAGATCAAAATTATAGACTCTGAATGCATTTACCAATAAAATACTTAGAACCTGTCAGTACATCCCATCACATCAACATCACCCCTCTCACTTAGCCCACTTTAATTCAATTACACCCAAAAATTGAACCTGTGCCAGTACCAGTATGCAGTAGTGGGGGAGACAGACGGATTTTAATATCTAATAAAAAAAAATCTGTCTTAGTTTTAGTAAAACAACAACAAGCAACAAGCTTCCTTTCCTTCGTATTGATGAAACATTGAAAAAAAAAATAGGAGAAAAAACTGGAAAATTGCTGAGTTCCCAGAGTCTGCAGCAAACCAGCACTAGCAAACCAATAAAAAAGGCCATACAGACACAACAAAATTATTGCTTACCCTGCACAAAATAAACAGCAAAAATGCCGTATGTACATACATAGCTAGGTACAACAATTTTAGGAACACCAAAGAATTGCAATGCAATTTGCAATTTGCAAAAAATAAAATCTAGTAAAATATTAGATATGACAGTATAGAAGTACGCTCGTTGTAAACTTGAAAATTAATACACCAAGGCGTGAAAAGGGGGGAATAGTCTAATTCTAAAAATAAATAAATAATATAGAAAACGACAAACAAAATTAGGTAAAGATCAACCCAATGATTTGAGTGGGCATAACTGTAAGAGTGAAATGAATGAATATGGGCAGTGTTGAAGGCACTAACATTTATTTGAACTAAAAGTCAGAAATAGAGAGAGAGATAGAGCTTGTGGTGTAAATGCGGTAGATACATCATTTAATCTATAATCCTATACGAAATCCAATCTAATACTCCAAGTTAAAGGAGAAAGGAAGGGCAAAGGGAAGGGCTGAGCAGAGTGAACTGAAATAATAAAAATAATAGTCATCACATATGATGGAGAATGGTACGAAGCTTCGGGTGAATGAGAATGAGACACGGGAAAGAGAAAGAGGTTCAAGGACTAGCCCACTATGAAGTGTAATGACGGTTCCTTCAATCTGAGTTTGAACCAGTGGGTGTAACTCTAACTCTGCTGAGGTATATGCATAATGGGAACGTTATAAGGTTATAACCTTTTCGAAACAGTAAAATATCTAGTTTGACACCTGTTTAAAAAGTTGATGTCCAGGTTTTACCTTTTTTGAAAGTGCAATTTTCTAGTTTTGTCTTTTTTAAAATGTTGAATTTTCTAGTTTTGTCTTTTTTAAAATGTTGAATTCTAGTTTTGACATTTTTGAAAATGATGTTAGTCAATTAATAAAAACCAGTCTTTTTGAAAGTATTATATTGTATTTTTAACCTTTTTGAAAGTGTTAATTTCTAGTTTTATCGTTTTCAAAAGGCCGAATTCTAGTTTTGACATTTTTGAAAGCGTTAATTTCTAGCTTTTAGCTTTTTAAAAAAGTTAAATTCTGGTTTTGAACATTTTTAAAGTTCTAATTTCGAGGTTTTTCTGAAAGAATTATTTTCTAGTTTTGACCGTTCTGAAAGTGTCCATTTCTAGTTTTTACTCTTTTGAAAATATGCGCTAATTTTTAGTTTTTATCGTTTTCAAAGAGTTAAATTCTAGTTTTGACCATTTTGAAAGTATTTATTTCGAGTTTTAACTTTTTTGAAAATGTTAATTTCTAGTTTTAACTCTTTTGAAAATGTTTATTAATACCAAAAGGAAAGCACTACCTTTCTTCATGGTTTGCCAGCTCGGCATATAGAATAATGAAGGAGGATGGCATGGTGGTGGGACGGCAGAGGAAGATACACAGAAACAGAAAGCGACAGAGAATCAAGAGCAAAGAAATACATAAACCCACAACAGGCAAACAGAGAGACACATAGGAAAACTAAGAGTTTCCAACTAGATCCGGGTATCATCATCATCCCCCTTGGAAAATTCGGTTTATTCAAGACGCGCCAGCCTGGCGACACACAAAATCACACAATACAAGCTCCCAATTTTCTTATAGATCCTTTACACTTTCTTTCTTTCTTTCTTTCGGGCTTCCTCCAGCCAGCCTTGTGCTCCGTACAACTAACCCAAGGATACGCTACACTTTCTCCATATATATCTACAAGAATAATACCAACAAGAAAAAAAACAAGGGACACACACACAGTCAGTACTCGCATACATACAATACAACAGAGCACAATACAATGCTCATTGTAATCCATGGTCTCCGGTAGAAAAATCTCCTTGGTATATTTTTTTTCTGTCTTTCTACTTGAGTACCTTCATTCCATCGCATAGAGATAGACAGTAGATACAACTAATACAACAACAACAAACCAAGGGAGAAAAAAAACCTGGTACATTTATTTCAGCTCAACTAGAATTTAATATCCAAGCTATCTTTCTATATAGCAGAGGCACTATACTGTCCAACTCACAGTTGCATATTAGATGCCTACCTAATACAATTTAGTGACTCCACTAACTCTAGTTTTGTAACACTAAGAAAATGAGGAGGAGGGAAGTTTACAAGGAGTGATAGTAATGGAATTCATTTCTTTTCCTTTTTTTCTCGGATGCTGTATGTAAGTACAGATGGATGGATGTAAGGTATCCGGGCTTCCTTGGGTAGGTATCTGAATAAATTTCCTCAGGAATACTATCATAAGAAGGTAGTAGGCAACTAGGTAGGTATTTGTCAACCGTTAGATAGCCCAAGTGCCACGGCATCATTGCCACGGTCCTTGACTACCCGTCTACCAGTATAGCTAGTATACAACTTCCCATTCAGTGTGAGGCTCTAACGTAATTTAGTAGTAATCATATAATACAGCTAGTAAATAATAGGATGAGGAAAGTACCTCCGTCTATTACCCTCCTTCGGAGGCCCATATAATACTGGGAGAGGAAGAAAGGAAAAAATCATCATAAGACTAAATAAATGTAATTCAAGTGATAGGAGGAAATAAGGAGACTGTGTGACTCTGAGCATTATAGTTGGATTGGAGCGGAGGCTCTCAAGCTCTGTCTCAGCCGCCTAGCTTCCTCATCCCTGTAAAGTGTAAACTGCACTGATTCCTTTATTTTTTTACAATGCTGTATATGCAATACGTATATATAGCGTCGGTGAAGAAGCATTGTGATTGTGGGGTATGGCCATCGTTTCCATAATCTCATTATGGCCGAAGCTTTTTAACAACTAGTAAATACTCTATTAAAACAATCAGCTTTTTCAACCAGTGTGTTTATAAAAAGTGTACTTACACTTCAGCATTTTACTCATTTTTTGAAAAATGTAAATAGGAGTCGTACAAGCTTTTGAAAAGCGTAAATAATAAATGTTAATTGTACTATTTTTGAATAGTGGAAATACGGATTTTAACAAGTCGAAAAAGTATAGATATCCGCTTTTAAACATTTGTAAAAAGTGTAAATACCATAGTTTTACTTTTTTTAAAAGCGCAAATCCCAATTTTACTGCTTTAAAAGAGAGTAAGTGACACTTTCACCATTTTTGAAAAAGTGTAAATCGCAGTTTTAGAACTTTTGAAAAAGTGTAAACGATGTTTTACTACTTTGGAAAAAGTGGAAATAGCAGTTTTAGAAGGAAGGTACTTTTGAAACGGCTAAATACCAGTTTTACTATCTATTTTAAAAGAGAGTAGATGTAAGTTTGACCATTTTTGAAAAAGTGCAAACAGTAGTTTTACAATGCTTCAAAAAAGGTAAAAACCTAGCAGTTTTACTATGTTCGAAAAAGTGTTAAAGTGGCACTTTTACAATTTTGCATTTTACAATGAAGGTAAAAATATGGTATTGGGACTTGCGTCACAATGCCCCTTCACCGACGTCTCCGTCCGCTGCACTGCACTGTCTGTATACCTAAATAGGCGAAGAGTAACTTTTGTCTTGCCTTTTAAACAACACTTGATAATCTGATATTTTATTGCTTAGATTTTTCATTCTTCGTCTCGTCTCGTCTCGCCTCCCTCCTCTTCCTCCTTCCCACGATCCCAACTTTCCCTTCCCTCCTCTCCAAAAAATCTGAGCCCATGTGTCTTCTACAAGACTTTTCCTGTTTCCTATTGTTTTTTCCATCTCTCTTCCTTCCTCTTCTCGCACTATCATATTATTATGAAAGGGACCGTGAGCTCACTCGTGTATAAGTACACACACCCGCGCTCTCATTCCCATACCTCTCTCCTCTATGAAGAATCCTACACCCCATGTCATGTCAAGTCAAGCCAAGCCAAGTCAAGTCATACGGGAGGCCGCAGTTTGCTCCGTTTCAGTTCAGTCCCAAATCTACCACTCATTCCATGCCAGGCAAAAAAAATATGTAGGTATAGCTATACCTACACCTATAGGCATATCCACTACAAATATTACTATTACCCTTTTATGACTAGAACAATTTCATTTTGGATTTAGACTTTTTCAATTTCGACAATATCATTATTATCATCTGTACTTGAGTTGAGTTGGAAGTTGTACTGCTTCACAGTGGAAGAGGATTTTTATTATATGTCTCAAAGATTGCTCACTTCCACGTTCGTCGTTCCTCTCTCTCTTCCTTCTTGCACAGTCAAAACAACAAAAACATTTTACATTTCATTTTCACGAGATCACGAGAGAGAGAGAGAGAGAGAGAGAGAGAAATAGAAATAGTCAATCAAAACCGGCATCTTCAGTCATGTATGTACATACTTATATGCAACTTTATACGCGTCTGCAGTCTGGGTCAATACAAGTTGTGTCTATGACTATTTGATGGCTCTCATGTATCCCAAATTCTTATGGCAGATTGGTGGGGAAAGTTGGGAGTTTTCGGAAAATGTTTCAATCTTTCTTTTTTTTTTATATAAATATATTATTTTTATTTTTGAAAGTGGAAAGAGGTCTTTGGGAGGAAAATGAAATACAGGCGGTAGAAATGAGCAAGATGTTAAATTTTTTCTGGGGTGTATTCTGAAAAGTGTGACGCCACACCTCAACTCCATTCCAACAACTTTTCTGAATGCAAGCCAAGGCAAAAGCTTATGAGTGCCTCAAAGTTTAAAAAGTCTATAGATGAGGCTATACAGAGAGGCAGTTTGATCAAGTGAGATTCATAAAGAAGAAGAAAGGAATGAAGTCTGAAGCGCTTCTATGACATGGAAATATATGGGAAGGGGAGAGAGAAAAATACAATAGAAATCCTGATGATGAAGCGGAAATAGTTGACTTTCAAATTACCACAGTCAACAGTCAACACCTCGAGGTTACACTCGGAACATTTAGAAGCGGAAATCTCTCCAGTCAGTCTTTTCCACCTTTTCATTGGCTATATACCTATAACACTCAGGGACTAACGAACCTCTCTCTAACGGCCCATTTCCTTGTAGCTACCGAACAACCTAACCCACATCATTTGTCTCCGTAATAGCTCGAGTGTAAACTGTTGCATTTAGCCAAGCCGGGGAACTTTCGGTTATGTGTATATAGATATAGGTATAGGTATATATAGCACTAGGTAAATATATAACTGCGTGGAGAATTGAGTGGAAAGTGGAAGATCAAATTATGAAGTTTTGAGATATTCTCAGGAGAGGTATTAGCATTAGTACAACCGCAACCTTCACTGCTGTCGCCTCTCCACATTTTCTTACACAGTGCCCTATAGTCAATGCAATGCCATTTCTGTACAGACTTTCTTCGTAGGCTATACATATATGTATGTATTTCTATACCCCATCATTAAGCCTCGGGAATTTAGCAACCGATGACTCTTCATTTCATATCTATTATCTATCGTCTTGATTTTCTTTAAGAGTACCTAAGTAAGTATACTCCCAACGTTCCAAGACACGAGACTCTCCTCCCTACCTTTTGGCTGCAGATGTACCTACTACAGTTGTAGAGAGTTACATCAAATTAATGACAGTAACAAGAGTGTACAACTAAAACTTTAAATGATGCAAAGCTGTGCACATCATGAATCACAGGGGTGGTGCAGGACAGAGCGTAGGTATGCATAGGAAGGTAGGTAGCTGAATTTAGATTTGTTGGAATGGGGGCGTAGGGAGCCTCGCAAATATGACGTGGGGTCAAATGAGTCGGTTATTTTCAAACAGGTTAAAAAACAATCCATTTACATACTCAATAGTTCAGGTAAAAACTAGTAGCAATGTTTTAAAAATTTATGAAATATGAAATGATACTTTTTCTAAAAAAGCAAATCATGAAAACGTTATTTCAAAAAGTTTTAAAATATAAAATTACACTTTTTCTAAAAAAGCAAATCATGAAAACGTTATTTCAAAAAGTTTTAAGATATGAAATTACACTTTTTCTAAAAAGGCAAATCATGATAACGGTGTTTTGAAAAGAAAACATGACATTATAGCATATTTCTATAAAGACAAAACTTGATATAAGCTTTTGTAAAAGGTGTAAAACATTTTCAATGTGCCATTTCTACATAGTCATAATGGATAGGTCCCTAGGTAGCTCTCGGGAAAAGGTTGAGACTGTGGCTAAATACTTATAACTATAATACAGCACAGCGCAGCGATAAGCTACACCATATACTGCATACCTGTACTGTACACAGTACAGTCCATAAAATACAAATCCCGACAATGGAGATTTACTGCCACTTTTTGAACACTTTGTGCATTATCCATAGTTGAAGTTGCTTCATTAATAATAAATTACACCATACGTGCATACCTACATACCTACATGTACATACCTAAAGAATGTCAAAATTCAAAAAGGCGAAGAATACAATAGAAAAGCGTGCGTTAGCAGACTGGATAATAAATGCAGAACAAGTAGTGTACGTCGAAAGTTAAGAAGTAACTAACTGCTGATTAGCAAGAGTGTTAATCAATGAAGCACTGTTCCCTCTTTTACGCAGCATACCGTAAAACTCAGTTCTACCCCCGCCGTTTATTAGAGACCCGCCTTCTATTTGCAATAATTGTACCAACCCCCGCCGTCTATTGGAGACCCGCCGTCTATTGGAAGTCCCGCCTTCTATTAGAAGCTTTACGGTAATCCCTTATTTTTGTGACCAATGTGTTTCCATTGCTTTATAGCCAGAGCCACTGTTTTCACCTTGAATTGCACCAATAAGATTGTCAAAATATTTGAAGCTTCTCTGTCTCATGAATCCTGTACTTGTAGCTCCACAGGAAATGAAGCTCCTTCTCTAAGGACTAGCGAATATATTTGGTCGACAACTTTACAATAAAAAATAAAAAACTGTCTATCTCTTCTGTACAACTGGAGACCACACTGGAGCACAGCTGGAACGGTGGGCTATAGAAATCCAGAGTTGTAGACAGACAAGTCAGAGTTAGACAAACGTTAAGGGGAAAAAAAGGACAGGAAAAAATGAAAAGGTAATACGGATACATTATGTGTGTAACTGTGTAACAGTGTAGCTGGTGCTGGTGCCGGTAGTAAGCCTTCTGATCGTACGGTACTTTGACTCGAGACAAATAGACTGTATGCAGACTGAGTGGAACTACAAGCACTTTGAAGCTACCCACATACACAGGTTTCTTTGGGAAGAGAGTACCAGTCTAAGGTAGGTAGGTAGGTAAGCACCTACCTACCTATAAAGTACTACCTATAGGTATATAACTCAAAAAGAAGAAGACAGAAGAATGGAGACGAAGGAGGAAGACGAGAGGAAAACATGAGAAGAAAGAGTTTTGTTTTGCCCGTCGAAAAAGAAAAAACGTGAAAGAGAGAGAGAGAACAAGAAAAAATTCAGTTAACTTTCTCTATCCAACAGTGATTGAAAGCTTTTTGTTGCTTGACAAGGTAAAGAGGATATTTAGCGAAAAGCAGAGGCTTTTAATGTCCCAACTTTCTGTCAATGTATTAAATGTGACCTATTCCTACCATCCATTCCCATCAATGGGATCTCATCCCCCTACACGAACCCTGCCTACAGATACAGATACACGAACCAATCACCAAGGATGAATCTGGTTCACACAAAAAAGTGTACTAGTCAGTCAGAAGCTACTACCTATGCCTCAAAATGAAAATAAATAAAAATCGGGGGCTTCACTACTACGTGGTATGTATGTACCTACATCCCATTTCCCTAACCAAATTCACCTATCTGCACAGAAGCAACTTTAACTTTATATTCTGTTTTCCTTTGCCAAATCCGGAAATACCTTCTTTATGCACCTTCTAAACGGACTTTGAAACTTTTCCAGGAAACCCGGTAGATACCAATGTTTGCATTGCATTGTGGAGAGCAGGGCAAAAGGGCGGAACTGTGTCGTAAAGAAGGAACATGGTTGATTACATGTGGAGGTTGGTCGTCGAATTGTCGTTTCGTTGACTGGACTGAGGTCTCGGTCCTTTATTGTATGTAGAGAGTACAGGCATGGTATGCACGTGGCGGGAAAGAAACCTCAAAAAAACCCAAAAAAAACGAAGCTAGGTCATAGGTAAGTAAAGTACTGAGACTGGGTATGGTATGTGTGTGTGTAGAGCAGTACAGTGCAGTGGATAGTGATACTGATACTGATACAAGTGTATACGTAAATCCATCGGCATGTGTACAGTGAGTGGGAAAATGAGAGGAGGACGGGGGGAAGAAAATAAGAAGTAAAAAGAAGTACCGTGAGGGGAAAAGGGAGCGAGAAAAAAAAAGAGACAATAAGATTCGATACAATACAATGGAATACAATGGGAATAGACAAGAAAGGGCTGGGAAAAGTAAAGGGAAAATTTGTTTGCAGTTTCTGTTTTTCTTCAAGGAAAGGCACACGGCAATAAATTACACGTAAACGTAAGTAGACACACTCACACACACACACACACACACACCCTGCACAGTCTATGTACAACTGTGCTATGTATTGCGGGATTGCCTTGCTTTTGGGGCTTTACAGTTCTGACCTCACAGAAATTCTCTTTTTCAGAAACTTGAATTGTTATTTGTACTTTTTTGAAAGGGGCTAATTCACCGTTTTGTATCTTCCTTAAAAGTTAAATTCCTTTTACTTTCACACTGTAAAAACGCTAATTTGTTGTTTGCCGTATTTTCAAAATGTGGGGCAAATTTTAAAACAGATTTTTAAGATGGGAAAGTGTCCTTTTCGAAACGGTAGTATGTCCAGTTTTACATCTCCTTGAAAACACCAATTCCTTGTTTTGACCTTTTTAAAAACGCTAATTTCTTATTTAGACCTTTTTTGAAAACCCTAATTTCTTGCTAAGACCTTTTTGAAAACGCTAATTTATTGTATTGGCCTTTTTGAAAACACTAATTTCTTGTTTTGACCTTTTTTGAAAGTGTTAGTTACCGGTTTTGAAATTTTTGAAAAAGTTTATAGTGGAAGAAACAATTTTCAAAAATTTTTCTTTCTACTTTTGATGGCTTCGCAGTTCCGAATACGTTAAGGCATAGATTTGAAAGGCTCCTTTGGCATTGCATTGGCTTTTGGTTTGAAAAGCAGGTTAGGTATACTTGTACAGCGCTAAGAAAAGTTGAACTTTGCCTCAACTTTAACTGCTCTATCGTCTATCGTTTTAACCTTGTACGGTGTCTAAACCTATAGTATACGTACCTACATCCCAAGCCAATGCAATTCAACGGCAATACATACGTAGCTTAGAAAGCAATTCCGTCCGTTTAAATCTATACATGAGAAAATGCATACATAGTACCAGTACGGTCGTCCACGAGAGAAGAGATACTATAGTGACTCGCTGGCTGGTTCAAATACGTTGAGGAGAATTTCAAAGGCTGAGAGACATTGAAACCAATTCTTTTCCCACTAACATCCCTACAACCTCTGCTCTCTGTTAAGTTCCGTTCCGTTATGTTAAGATCCGTTACGAGACGTTAGGTTAGGATACGATACATGAGCCTGATGCTCCACAGAGGAGCAATACAAATTATTGCCTCACCAATTCATCTTCTGGTATAAGACATGCTCGAGTCTTTTCTTAGTCCTGATAAAGACTTCTATTTCAACCTCATTTGCATCTGAATATTCCCGCCCTCTCCCCATTCTCTCCCGTCCGTATGCAATGAAAAATCTGCATTTCTATACTACTTATTCCTTCAAGTCTCTCTCTCGCTCCAGTCTCAAGCCAGAAGCTCACTCAACCCGAAGGCACCAAAGAAGTAGAAGAAGAAGAAGAACCAGCAGAAGAAGAAGAAGAAACAGTCTACAACTTGTATTTCTATTTACTATATTTACTTGAGCCTTTTCTTTGAATTTAATATGTACACAATATCTATACAGATTACAGATCTATCTGCCCTCCTTTGTACTCACATCATCATCAATCTAAGGAAATCATTCCTTTTGTGTGCACAGAACAAAAAAATAGCTCCGCATCCCAAGATCTCCAAGAAAAACTTCTTTCTCAAATTTTTAGTGCCGCAGACACACAGACACTGTCCAAATATTACTCTGTGGATGGGAACATAAAATCTATGTTGGAATTAATTCCTTGCTGACCAATTTAGACTGGTCTTAGGTACTACTTACAAATATGGGGAGCCACTTTACTGGTAGCGGCGTTCCTTTCCATTCCTTTCCTTGTGGTACCTTAGACAAGGCGGTAAAGGAAACGTGGAAACTTGGGAAACTTTGGCTTTTTGGTGCAATTAAATGTGTGGATATACCTAGACCGGTACCGGTAGGGCAACGGCGCTATGCCCTTGTATGTTGTGTAGGGGATACTAATGTTTGTAGATTAGACACACGCCGAAGACGAGCCCAGAGAGAGAGAGAGAGAGAGAGAGAGAGAGAGAGAGAGAAAGTATTTTCAACTTTTATGGTTACAACTTATTAAATACAATTAGGCCGTTGTTGTTGTAGACGAAAAATATAATATAATAATCCATTAGCAAAGTCAGTGCTAAGTCTGGGGTTTGGAAGTAGAACTGGGAGACTGCACCATCCACTTTCTCTTTTATTCCACCACTAATAACAAATCTATTGAGTTGCTCCCTTTCCCAATGTATACACGTACATAAGGACATACAAGTTGTTTGCTGGATGGATATCAGATACCGATATACATCTAGCACTTTTCATATCATCGGTGCAGAGGCATTTTGGTGTAAAAGCCAGTCCTAGCTTAAAAACACTGTGACCGAAGTCCGTCAATCCACTAGTCTTATTCCAACAATTTAGGTACGTAATTTTACATGTGTGTAGGCATAATGTAAAAAGTAAAAAGTAAAATTGAATACCACCTAGGTAATTTTATCATACAATTTTTGAAACTGAGTAAAAATAGCAGTTTTGATACATTTGGAAAGGCCAAATACTCCTTTTACTAATTTTGAAAAGGGCAAACGCCACTTGTACTACTTAAAAGAGTTGAACTACTTTTAAAACAACCTTACACACCAATTTTGCTACTTTTAAAAAAGTGTACCAACATAAATAACAGTTTTGATACTTTTGAAAAAGTGCAATTACCAGTTTTGCTACTCTTTAAAAAGCTTAAATACCAGTTTTTTTACTTTTAAAAAAGTGTAAACATCATGTTTGCTACTTTTTAGAAAGCTTAAATGCTAGTTTTATTGCTTTCTAGGAAGCAAACATATCAGTTTGCTTGTAAATAAAAGTTGTTAAGGTGGTACCTATTATCGTTTTTTTAAGAAGGTAAAAAAGTTAATAGCTTGGACTTTCGTCAAATTGGTTCTTTCTCTCAATGGTTCCTCACCATCGATATAAATGGCATTATCTATATATGATATCATTATGATAGGATCATACGAGTACTGATAGGATGTTCGAGGATGCGGTGCCTCAAAAGGAACCAAAAAAAAGGAGTCGAGATGGGTGTAATATTGTACGGGCGAGTTAGAGCACAATTGAGACATTCGGCCGCAAATTACAACATGACAAAAAAGTTTGGCTCATTGAGAAACTTTTCTAAGGACAACCGACAGGAAAATGGTTAAGTAAAATGAGTAAGACTTTCACCAGTGCCATCGTCATCGCTTCCACTGTGTACGTTCAAGTACTCCATGTACCTAGATACGTACATATGGAAATGGTACAAGTTTAGGGGGCTCGGCTGTAGTGCACAGTGTCATTGTCAACTATGTGTACCAGTACTTACTGTATGGAGTACACACATTAGGCACCCAAAGAAGCTAAATTGAAAGTACATACGTACATAGACGCATGGGTCCCATTATACTATGCATCCCTATGTACGTAACTAGTACGTATGTAGAGACACGAAGACCCCTGAATGAGCAGATGAGAGCCAAGGGAAGGAGATGGTCACATGGAAAAAGCTTCCATACGAATCTAATATCAATTATTTGAAGCCCCCTGGACAGCAGGAAATTCATTGGCCATGTACAACTTCAGCTCATCTACAGTGCCACCATGGCCAGGCCATTACGTTACGACAGCATTATTGCTGTCTCCACACACACAATGCTATGTACTCTCCTAGTAGGTACATACAGTGCAAACTATACAGTAGATCTATCCAGATCCTTCTTTCCATCACCGCAACCATCATCATCCACTTCTCTTTTAACCACAATAGTTCTCTCGCTAAGTCCTTGCAAATTGACTATAGTTCTATACAGTCAGTCAGTCCTCTCAACTTTTTGTCAGTCCAGGGAAGGGGCTTTTCAATGATGACAGTGTAGAAATTGCATTTTTGTGCAATTTGTGATGTGTAAACACTACGTTTGTTCCATTTTTTAAAAACGCTGACATGGTCTTTCTCGTCTTTTCAAAATGCGAAAATATACCATGTTTTGCTCTTTTTCAAAACGCTCACATCATTATTTGCTTGTTTTAAAAACTTTAGTTTATTTTTTACAGGCTTTTAAGAATATTTAAAGACTGTATTCTCCCCTTTTTTAAGGCGTTAACCTATTCTCAGATGGGAAACAATGGAAAGAATGCTTTACAAAAGTGTTTTTTCTAGAAATTAACTTTTTCAAAACTATCAAAACTAAAAATTATCATTTTCAAAAACATTAAAACCAGTAACTGAGTCTTTCAAAAAGGTCAAAACAATAAAATAACATTTTCGAAAGCTATAAAACAAGAAATTAACTTTTTAAAATGAGTCAAAATAAAATACTAACACTTTCAAAAAGATGTTAAACTAGATACAGTACCATTTTGAAAGGGGAAAGCTAATATTTGGATGTAATTTTGAAAGCGGTAATTTTAATTTGTTGCTTTCCGCCTTTTCAAGCTCTTTTGGAAAGCGCTAAACTCACTATTTGCCCCTTTGAAAACTCTCGATTATTCTGTAGTGCATTTTCAAAGTGTTCAAATTGTGATTTACTGTCTTTTAAAACAGCTGTCTAACTGTGGCCCAAATTGTATCCAGTCATATTTGCAAGGCTCCCTTCCAAGATAAATCTGTATACAGAGAAAACATTAGCACCCTATACACACACACTCTCTCCAAGAGAATGCACGCATACGTATGCATGTATGTATATAGGTACATATATATCCACTCACGTTCCCATATTCCCGTCCACATGGGCCGAGCATGTATATAGACGATATTAAATAAATCACATGAACCACGACCACTAACCCATAATCAATGCAGTCAAGTGAAACGCATCGGACCAAGTCATTGTCATCCGCATTTACCAACACTAACGCCAAGCCAAACCATTTTTACGTAGATAAATTCTCACTCAATGGGATTTTAACTAGGTAGGTTCTTCTTCTTCTTGAGGAAAAAAATTCCCTACATACTACATACATTGTAGCCACCTACATAGGACCAATGTAGTAACTATTCCTCTAGATTTAAATTCACATGTGCTATCAGTAGCCAGTAAATACATTCACCCCACCATTCATAACCGGATTTTTTCTAGTAAAGTATAAAAATTAAAATCTAGTAGACAGAGTGCCGTTTTTAAAAAAAACACCATTCTTTAGTACACACCAAAGGAATTTAAAGCGGGCTACCTAACTAGTAACTAGTAAGTGCACCACTACACTCACGAGCATGTAAAACAAGGGGAATAAAAAACAATAGAACTATTAACCGCTTTAATGCTTGGTTTACTCTCAAACATTCAATTATATTAGTGGAATGTGTAGATGTGCGGAAGGCTTTTATTCTGTCCCCACATAAATCTACCTAGACTTTTAAGTTCTGCAACAACACACAAGACAAGACACAGTAGAGAGAGAGAGAGACAGAGAAACAGAGAGAGACGAAGTCGACAGTAGACAGGAAATACCTCAGTGACTTTGTACATCTCGACAAAAAACATTCACATCGTTTTCGATTCCTAATGAACTGAGGACAGCAGTGCAATAAATAAACGCACAAGTGGAATTAAACTGGATGCATGTGACTGAAATCTCGGTCTTGTATCTGTGAAGAGAGTTACAGAAGAAACAAAGCAGAGACCCAAAACACACACACACACACACACACACACACACACACTACACGGCACTGTCTACTGTACTGTAGTATAGAAGGTGGATGGCTGCCTAGTGGATAGCTAGCTGCGGAGGGAAACCAACAAAAACATTGAAACTAACAGCTTAAGTAAGATGTTTCTGGTTGATGGTTTACTTGCTTCCTTGACTACGGATTTAATTTTCCTTTTGGCCACAGAAGCAAAACAAGGAAAGAGAGAGAGAGAGAGACAAGGAAAAGAGATTTCAAGTAATTTGTATAGATTGCAACTATTCAAGCTGCAAATTCCCCAAGATGAGTCTCCCATCGACCTCAACCAGAGACCAAGACCAGAGAAGCTATAGATGCACCGCTGATAGTGTCATAGTAAAGTAAAGACAGGGCTATATACCTAGAGATGTAAGATACATCGCTATACCTACACGTATAAGGTGATCTGTTGGCTGTAGACTCAGTCAGTTAGGCAGTATGGTAGCAGATAGCTGAATGAATTTTAGAATGCTCCCTATCCTACCTAATGCTCTTGCAATGCATCCACTCGAGTTATGCACACAATTACATTATGACAATAAAAATTTCGGGTCCAACTTGTACTCTTTTTTGTTGGGTCGCTTTGAATTTTATTCTCCTCATCGGATATATGTAACAGTGGCCGTTCCCAGTGCAGTGCAGTGTATCGGCCTTTCAAAAAAACGACAGAGGAATGGAAAAAGGAGAGGTAGGGTTATGAGCAAAAGGAAGAAGAACAGAGCCCCAGCACCACCGCAAACACAAACAAGTGAGACACAACTCACGAGTATAAGGATAGCATCAGTATCTGGTTGTAGTACATTCACATTGTATCTGCTACCTAAATTAATTCTCCGACCATATTATGCATCCGTAGATTCCGCATGGTCCTATAATTGCAGTGATCCTAAATGGTACACATACCAATGCAATGCAAAGTGAAATAGTAGGTATTCCAATTTGACCGTATGTACCCTGTACTATGTATGTAGTACACTCTGTAATTTACGTATTGCTCCGAATCTCCTCATCTGAACGCAAGTGTATAAGGTAAGGATGGCTGGTGGGTGTATAAATAGTGTCTATTTACAAGTAGGTGCATAGCTGTAGAGGATTTGGAAAAGAAACGGTTAAAAAAAAGTAACAGGGGTTGAGAATGAGGTTTTACACGGCCCATTTCATCGGGCAGTAATTCCGTCCTTGTTTATTTAATCAAGATTTCGACATATTTATGGATGTCGACTTTTCCGTCTCGCAACAGATTGGTTTCGCCACATAATACATTGCATTGAAGCTCCATAGACCTGCTCTCACTCTCCTTCCTTCCCAGTCCTTCCCTTCCTTTCCCTTGACTGGAGGATTGGGCTGCTGAGCTGGAAGATGCGATCCTTCCTCCGTGTATGTAGGTAGGTAGCCGCCCTCACTACTGTCATGTACTAGCATGCACATACCTAAGTAGCAATCTGAATCGCAATAGCAATGGCAATAGCAATAGCCTGCGGATACAAATGAAGGAAAAACACACTCTTATTTCACCGTAGCTCTAGAAACTATGTAGGTAAGTGTGTGCTACTTTATTATAGTTTATATTTTATAGTTCCTAGACTTCCTCTGCAATTCTGCTCACGCAATTGGTTACATAGGAAATTCTATAAGACTATCAAGCCATCAATGAATGGAGATCTTCCACGGCGATAGGTAGAAACGTATGTAGGCAAGGTACAAAAGTCAAGTCAGTCAGTTCAATGGAGACGAGTGAAATAAAAAGGAAAGCATTACACGTAGTGTTGCACTGTGACTGAGCATTTACTGTCTGTATTACGTGGTAGATTGTTTGTGCCTTCTGCTCAAAGTGCAGAGATCCAACGCTTCCCGACCTCCTTTGATCGTCCTCTGAATCTCCTCGAGCTAGCTTTGGTTTTTGTGGTGGGATGAGAAAACGTAGACCTCAATTACGCGTGGAAGGAAGAGACGCAGGAGGGAACGAAAGAATGAACAAAGGAAGAAGAGCCCACGAGTTTCAAATGAGAGGGAAAGTGAGGATGCGGATCACAACAAGGGAAAGAGAAGGGAAGGAACGAGACGGAGAAAAGACACGTTCCTTCAATTCCAGGAGGGAAATTCATCGTTTGGCTTCCCCGTGAAAAAGAACTCCGTCGCACCCTCTCTATCTCCCGTCCGCACTCATTTCGAGCTTCACATTTAGTCACTTGACTCGAGCTTGGGCCCAGCTTCCCGCACTTTCAAATCCAAAGAGCGGTATTTACTTCCTCTTCCAGCTACAGATGAGATCCTTCCTGTCATCTATGTGTATATACATAGAATAGGAACCTATTCGCAACTGGGAAACCATGGAAAGAATGCTTTACAAAAGGGCTTTTTCTAGAAATTGACCTTTTCAAAGCTGTCAAAACTAGAAATTAACATGTTAAAAAGCATTAAAACCCAGTAACTAAGGCCTTCAAAAAACCTCAAATCAGTAAAATAACTCTTTCAAAAAGATGCAAAACAAGAAATTGACACTAAAAAAAGTCAAAACTAGATATTCACACTTTCAGAAACATACAAACTGGATACAGCAACGTTTCGAAAAGATTAAATACCACTGCGTCTACGCTGTACTACCGGGACTGGGACTGGTCGGCCCGGTCTTGCTTCCCCTCATGGCTGTTTACCTTCCAACTTTTTAACTATGAATGGGCGTCTATAGACATGGAATGTCAAATACAGGCACAGTCGTACACCGACTAGGAGCCTAGCAACTATGTATTTATGGCACTATAGAATTTGGGTTTTCAAAGCTGGTTTGAAATAAAGGATCGTCATCTCAGGCTTTTATGTATACATATGTACCTACGTCGGTATACCTACTTTAAAAAGGAACGAAAGAAGCGTTTGTATTGTATCATTTGTTCATAATGTAAATACCTAATGCAATTTTACGCTAAAAGTGCATTTTGTTTTCGGGTTTTTAAAACGGCTCGTGTTTTGGAAATAAAAAAAACGAGTCGTTTTAAAAACCATAAAAAAATGCACTTTTAACATTTTGAAAAGGGGGAAAAAACAATAAGTTAGCATTTCCCCAAAGTGTCAATAAGGATTTCAGCATTTTGAAAAGACGCCAAACACTAAATTATATCTCTCTTCAACATTTCCAACAAAGGTTTTAACCTTTTGAAAAATGACAAAACATGGCATTATGGCATTTACAAATTTCAAAAAAGTCGGTTCTTAGTTATTATAGCTGCAAAAAAATGTCCCTAAATTTAGGCTGCTTAGGTGTATTGGTTGGTGTTGGTTCCCTGATTGCCAATTCCCTTCACACCCTTGGCTCCCAGATTTATTCCTATGTAGTATTCCTTCCAAGTCCAACGAAAATCCCTATGAATTTGGTTTGAAAGGTATACCTAGGTATGTATGTTGTGATCTGTTCACAGTTGCAGCAGTGTACATAGTAGGAATAGTCAATGCCAATCGAGATACGCAAACCTATCTTAACCGGCGTGTTCTGCTCTGTTTAGAGGGAGTAGAAGCGGGAGAAAAAAAATCTCTAAATACTCCCTACAACTCGGATTCAATTAAAAGTCAACTCTAGTGATATTCTTAATGCTCATGAATCACCCTCGTCTCTTTTCTCTGCTTCCTCTCTCTCTCTCTCTCTCTCTCTGTCGGTAACTTGCTTTCCTTCCATCCACAATTCCAATCCCGTAACTATGTATGTACTTACTCGAGTAGGCTACTACACTTGGGTACTTATGGAGGTAAAATGGTAGGAATGGGTCTATGTGACACGGCGACTGGCTCCATAATGTACACTTGGGGTCTCATCTCTGGCTGGAAAGAGAGAGAAGCTCTAATGAGATCATGCCAAACTGATAAGACACCTCATTAAGGTGTGAGTCAAACATTGTCGTCAGCAACCTTCCGTTCCAGGACGAAGCCCCTAACTTTCCTTCATCTGTTTTCTTTCACCCCAAAAACTCCAATCACATGCGATCCATATCGCCAACACTTGAACGACTCCAAAATGAGAATGAGAAACCTAAAACTTGGAGCTTCCTAGCTTCATCTCCCTCGTGTTTCTCTCTCTCTCTCTGTCTGTACATAGTTTCAGTTTCCAAGTCAGAGTTGACTTGGCAAAGGAAAGACAGGGAAGTACATATATAAAGCTACTCCATTTTCTAATCTATGCATAGTACCTACTTACTTATAATCAAGAACCAACGAACCAAATTTCATTTCCTCAATTCCATTTTGTGGAATCCACATTTTATTTTTCAACTCTCTCATGGATCACGGAGCATATGGAAGGGGACTTCACGGGGACATTACAGATCTACATCTCCATTATCCAACTTTAAGTTACCTGTCTCATGAAAAACGATTCATTTTCTCTCATTTTATGCCGGAGCTCGTAATTCCCAACTGGGAAGCTTTTAGCACAGTCACTCTCTAGACTTCACAACATCAGCGCTACATAGTGTATTTATTGTATGGGCTACATAGGAAGGACCCATCAGGACTCAAAAGGGAGACTAGGTGCCGTCATCATTCTCGACTGCAGATTCATAACATGATGGGGAAAGGTGCCACCGATAAATTTATTTGGCGATGGAATGTATTTACAACGGAATATATTTATCAGAGTGGGTAATTTAAGTCGTAAAGCCATTTTATAGTTGTAAACAAGTGGAAAAGGACTTTGTAGCAGAGCCACAGCCACAGCCATAGCCATATAGCCACAGCCACACACACATTCTCACTCACTCGCACAGACATACACACAAAAAATCCAGAGTCGAGAAGAAAACCTGAGTGCCTGGGAAATAAGAATGTAGTCTGGTCTCACCGCTGCTAATTGCATGCCAATGGAAGGGATAAAACACACATGACATGACTAATGTAAATGTTTATCATATGAGCAAAAGACAAGACAAGACTAGACATCCACAAGAGCCATAGTCATAGTCACTATCATAGCCCAGTACAGTCTTCCACAGCTCAACGGTGCGGTGGTTGATGAGCAACTTAAGATCCTCTCCAACCAAAATTCAACCTACCATCAACAACTGTAAGACTGTACGTAATGTAGGTAGGTACTATGCATGCATACATCTATAGGTATCTTTAGCCTAGTAGTTAAATCCTGGGGCTTGCAAATGTGACTTCAATTTCCATAGAAATTGGGGTCAAATCAACTGTAATTTCTAAAAACGGCCAAAAAATGAATTTAGGTTACATTTTTAAAAGCAGGCAAAACATTTACGTTTGCGTTGTAGTGTAGTGGTATTTTGAAACGTTAAAAAGAATTAGACTCCACTTGCACTTTTTTCAAAGCAGGAAAGACTTGAAAATGAAGTGATTTTTAAAAATTGTAAGCTTTTTTAAAAAGAC
Organism: Dicyrtoma fusca; assembly: GCA_034695205.1. Classification (NCBI taxonomy): domain Eukaryota; kingdom Metazoa; phylum Arthropoda; class Collembola; order Symphypleona; family Dicyrtomidae; genus Dicyrtoma; species Dicyrtoma fusca. The sequence continues at coordinate 15,927 of JAQFZC010000760.1, read as the reverse complement.
AAAACATAGGCGTACTAGTGGCGCTGTGGTTCATTCACAAAACACGAAACTACTTTTCAAAAAAGCCAAAATTTGTTAAACACGATGTATTACCCTATTTCAGACGACAAAGTACGATAATACCTTTCTTGAAAGTGTAAAACGTAAAATTGCACTGCCTCAAAAAGGTCAATCAACAAATCTTACAATCGTTCAGTTTAAAAAATCTCGAAAAAAGGGAATTCACATTTTTTAAAATAGGCAAAAGACGTTAACGCGATTTTGAAAAGTTCAAGTTGCAAGTTCTACAGCATGCGACTCACTAGTCACTAGCCAGTAGCACACTTGTTCAGAAATGACAAAGTTTGACCGTGTACATCCTCCTTTCTAAAAGGTGTAAAACATACAAGAAAGTATTTCTGTACAGTCATAACTGAAAGGCTCCTAGGCATATCTAAGTAGTCGCTAGGTAGGCCCTACTGCATATCCTATTACACAGCTGAAGACTGACTGAGAGCTAAAAAAAATAAAGGGAAACCTGTGCGTCATATTTTTTCATATACCTTCAAGTATATACATATATGTATGAACTGACTTTTAATCTTAAGCTATCTTCTGTCCTGGTGCTGGTTGGTAGTGGTGAGTTGGAAGTTGGAAGTCTACACATTATTTAGCTAAGCAAAGTACTGCCAGGAGAATCTTGAAATGACTTAAATCCACGGATATATCTCTCTTTGTACTCTCACTAGTCCGTATCCCAACGCAGAAACATATCTGTTGAATGTTGAATACGAACCGTGTTAATGTTACAATGTTTACGACCTCCAGCTCGAAGCATTTCATTCCTTAATAATAATAATATGATCTACCTAGATGAGAAGGAGAGTAGTACAGAGTACAGTCATCTTCCTCTTCCACTCACAAAGCAATCTTTTTTAACCATATGTTGTACTAATGTTACTGTATACTGTTGTATTTAGGCTCTATAGAAGGACCATACTAAAGATGGGCACAGTTTACAGTTGTTGCGTCCGTTGATGGTGGTTGGTTGGTTATTGAAACCATTTCCAAGATGGAAAACAGACACCTCCACAAGCTCTTCATTTCCCTTTCTTTGCTGTAGAACTCACTCACAACATTTCAATTACGACGTGTCACGTCAGATATAGACTTGTATATAGGTATAGGTATATAGACATATTATGCATACAGCAAAAAACGGTACAGTGAATAATGAAGTGAAAACACATGTATACAATCTATACACATAGAACGATCCGTAGGGAGGAAATGAACACTTGTCATAATTAAGTGACTCATAAACAAGTGAAGTAAAAAGAATGAGTGGTTCCAGGTACAAGATAATCCTCAATTCCATACACTTGTAGGCAACTGATACTTACATATCGTCAGTGAAGAAGCATTGTGGTAAACACAACTTGTGGTAGTTGTGTATGGGCAGTACTAACAAATAGCATTACTACCTATGTATGTTTAAAAATGTTATAAATCAGTAAAGGGTTTTTAACCTTTTTGAAACGGTAATACCGTAAAGCTTCTAATAGACAGCCCCGCCTTCTATTTACAAAACTCATTTCGACCGCCCGCCGTCTATTAGAGACCCGCCGTCTATTGGAAGGTCCGCCTTCTATTAGAAGCTTTACGATACATATTTAGTTTTACAGCTTTTGAAAACGTAACTTTCCTACTTAGACCTCTTTCAGCTTGGTAATTTATGTTTCTTGTTGACCATTTTAAAAATGTTACTTTCCAGTTTTGACCTTTATGAGAGTGTTATTCAATAGTTTTTAATGTTTCTGAAAATGATAATACATTGCTTTAGATCTTCTGAAAATGTTAAATTCTAGTCCGGACAGTTGTAAAAAAATGTTACTTTCTTGTTTTGACCTTTTTGAAAATGTCTATATTTTGTTTTGTACCTTCTGAAAATGGAAATTTCTAGTTTTTGACCGTTTTGAAAACTGTAGAATCAACACTTGTACAGCATTCTTTCCATGGTTTACTAGTTTTAAATAGTAATCGCTAACAGGTGTAAATATCAGTATCAGTTTTACGAATTTTTTATGCCCTTGAGAAAAAGTTAATTGCTGGGTTTTGAATACGGCAATGATTAATGGGACGATGGTCTTGTGACTTTTGTCAGAACGCTTTTTTCCCCAATAAACAGTGCTTCTTCACTGACGATATGTACATATATTAAGCATAAAGGTAAGGAGCGATAGATAGACTTAAGCATCCCTCCTATTCCTATGCTATATAAAGATGGTCGTAGTTCGTAGTTGTATTTTAGACACCACAGAACAGTAGAATTAGACAAGAGACTGGGAATGGGATAGAATGCGGCGACGTCAGGAGATAGCAGCTTTTAATCTCGGAACAAATTAGATTACCTATGTGTACACATACACGTACATAAAAAAAACTTTGTTCATTACCATCGCTACCACCACCATCATCATCATCCACCATCAAGGACCAGGTGGAAGGCAGATTGACATTTTTAAGCCAAGCTGGAAATATACATAGCTGATACCATTCCAGATTCCACTAATCAGCCAGATATAATATATAATGAAAGTATGAGCAGGGAGCTCTTCTTATTACGAGACTGACACAGACACACAAAGGATACAGTCGTGTAAACAATTTTATTTTTATTCCATGACGACAAATTTCTCAAATGAGGAAATTCCTCCGTTGAGACTGGCTACATTTACATTTACATTTACGTACTATTGCAAGGCCTACTGATGCTGAAAGGCGGATGGGACGAGACGAGACGCGTCCTACAATAAGTACTTCAGGTGTAGATGGAAGAGATAGAAAAAGATATTGCTCACATCCTTGCTTCCTTCTACTTGACAGAGACGGAACAAAGAGCCAAAAAGTTGGACGAATCTCTCTGTACAACTGTGAAATTCGGTGAGAATGGAAGAATTGATGGGAACGGTAGATAAGCCCATCAAAATCAAATGCCTTGTGTTGTTCTGAGTTGTGTGACTCGAACGTAAAACTTGAGGAAAGATAAGTGGAGCCCCTACACGTACACCTCCACTCATACAAACAACCCACAAGTCCTCCCATCCCAAAGAGCTTAAACTTTCTGTCCACTTGTGAACAGTTGGCACACATAGGTAGGTACGTATACCTATAGGTAGGTGGTACTTATTAAGAGGGCGGCAGTGTACAGTGTGCAGTGTCGGTCAAAATGGGAACTACCGGGACATATCAGTCAGTCAGTACAGATGTACAGCGTATGAAATTGATAGAGAGCCGAGAAAGTGGGGAAGTTAGGAAAGGTAAAATAATGGGACTATGTGCCTTGATTTGGTAAACTGAAGAGTGAAAGCTGAGAGAGCTCTGTTCACAAGGAAAGATGGATAGATAGATAGATACTCAGGGCCCAGGATGCTGTAGAATAGGAATCCATTTCATTCTCTTCCCTTGTCAGTCTCTTTTCTGTTCATTCGCAAGATCGCAAGTGGGCATTTGCTTTCCACGAAACCTTCAACAATTCTCCTGAGATTCACTCAAGCTTTCGTCTGTACTGCTCAAATGAATATTTCACCGAGCCAACCCGCTCAAAACCCTACCACTCCCGTCGTTAGCACGTTTCCCCTACCTTCAATTATTTATACGAATCATCCTTCCCCATCCCCATCAACATACACAGGCACCGGCACATTATTGTCCAAACACACACACACACACACACACACACACACACACACAATCACCTTCCACCTACAGTCCACACACACACACAAGAGCGGAAATATCCACATAGCCCACCAATCACACATCCACAGATCACCATTTCTACGCAAATACATACACACAGCAAACACAAGGAGCCTACTAACTATGAAGTCATAGAATTTGGGCTTGGAAAGTTCTGGCAACGTTTTGAAAAGGCTGTAAACCATAAAATTGATATTTTTCAAAGAGGCAAATGATGATTTTAACATTTAGAAAAAATTTAAAACAATAAAGTGAGCCTTTTATCAAATTGAAAATAATGGGTTTTTCGTTGTTCGAAAAATGCCTTACACATTTTAAAAAGGTTTTTTACGACGTCATAATTGGAAAGCCCCTAACGAGATTTCCAAATCTTCTCTTTCCCACTGTCTGTGTACCACTAGCCCATGAAGAAAGACAAGCCCAACAGTTTGGAGAGTTTTGTGAGCTGGTGTGGTGTGAGGTCGGTGAGTGTAGGTAATGTAGTTGGCTAGCAGCTACAAGTCTGTAACTACACACAATGCGACGCTCACTCTGGGGGCACCCAACACATGATTTGCATGCGGATGATAAGGAGTCCACATGAGGAAGGATTTTAAAATGCAATCCACACCTCACAATTTCTCATCCGGTTTCTTTTCATCTCGAGAATTGCATTAGACTCCTGATGAGAACAACAACTAAGTCATGCATGCAATCTTCCTGTCTTCCTCCCTCCATTCTCTTCCCAGCCACCTCAACAACCGTCAAAACAGGGAGATGGATGTACATATCCCTTCTACTTAACAGCCCACACTACTCCTGGCTTATTACCGATACGAGCCAACTTCTCCACGCACGTACTACAAAGTAAAAAAAGTGGCTAGCACCGACTTCCTACCAACCAACTACCGGCAACCCATCTCTGTCTGTGTATAGCCAACACCTATGGATATACATACGTATATAGCGGAGCTACTATAACCTGGCTACCCTCCTGCCCAGAAAAATATGTGAAAAAAAGGAAAACACTTTCAAGTCTTTCTTGAAATTGTACAGGAACATAATATATATGTACGTAGATGGATATTCAAGTTATTCTCAATTCTGAAAGTGAGTGAAAACTACGTGAGGATACATTACATAGGTGTATATGGCGGGAAATAAATATACCCATCACGGACATGCTATTGCGAAAAAAAAATGGATGCGGCCAGCAAGTGCCCTTATGGTACGGGAGAGCTGAGGTAGGACGAGGCGAGGACGAGAGATAGACGGTACAATTCCGATGGAGAGAAAAAAAAAGTTTACAAATAAATTCTACGGGGATGATAAAATACCTTCTCGTATGCGTAACATCCTTCCTCTCATCCAACACACTGTGAAGCTAACCAACCAATTCGGATTCAGCAATTTCATTTGGTTGGACACGGGCATGCAGAATGAGGAGAGGAAGGAGCCCACACCTCGCTGAATTCAATCCAGGAGACGATCAATCAATATTCCTCCATCACACACCCGCGTACTCATATCCACGGAGGTGCCTAAGGTACTCATTTCCGACGCCTAGCAGTAGCCACTACATATTAGACGGTACACAACATTGTTGTTGGCCACCAGACAGCAAGCCGTGGGTGAAGAAGCATAACAGCTGGAGTCCAGTCCCCCCACTGAAATGCATTGTGACGAAGCCCAAGGCCCTTCCCTTCCCCTTCGTGTAATTTTGTTACAGGTCCTAGCAATTAACTTTTATCTAGTACCTATGTACTATATATTTTTAAAAAAGGGTAAATACCATCTAGGCACGCTTTTAAAAAAGTGTAAAAAGCATTTTACAATGGCTGACAAAACTTAAACGGCAGTTTTACCGTTTCTAAAAGTGTAAATAGCTGTTACACTATGATTGACAAAAGGGTTAAATATGAGGTTTACTCTTGTTGAACAGTGCATACAAAACTTTACTGTTTTTTAAAAGACTAAACTGCAGTTTTACTGTTTCTGAAGAGCCTAAATAGCAGTTTTACCATTTTTCAAAAGTGCAAGTGCATGATTTACTGTTCTGGAAAATATGTTCAGTGACAGATATTCACACTTTATAAGCTGGAGGACTTGTGTTACTTATGGGGACTTGTGTCCACATGCTTGAAAGCTATTACTGGACTTACTCGACAATGCTTCTTGACCGACGATGTGCACCCATGCATAGATCCCTAGTTTAAGTTTAGTTATGGACAGCAGATTGTACACTTTTCCACTCAACAAGGAAGGAACATGGTATACATACAGTTTGGGAGAGAAAAGTCAAGCTGAGCCAAAGGCAGGGAAGGGAAACCTGGAAGCAGAAGTTTGGGCGAGGAGACGAGAGCCATAGTATTGGCAATGGCAAGTGTATCCGTCCGTCCGTCTGTCTGTCTGTGCACTCGTAAATCCTAGCCGTCTCTGTCTGATACATCCATGTGAGTTCACAAAGTAACAGAATGTATTCCCACGAGTGAAATCCCTCGGGATGCAATCAGCTTCTGCTACCCAGTCTATTCTTGATTGGCTGACCAAGGTGCAGATGGAGCTCACCGAATATATAGACAAGACACACACACACACACACACACACACACACTCTCTCACTCAGTCAGTCAGTCCTCCTCATCTCTCTCCTCAATTGTATCTCTCTCTCCCATCCGAATTATCAAGTACAGCCGGAGTCTGGAGGAGAACACAGAACCACCGCCGTATTGTTCACAAGTCCCAGGACCATTCCCCACTCACACTTCCCATACCATACCCATCCAATCCGACATGCAAAAGGTAATGAAATGAAAATGAACGAATGAGTCAGAACCACCACTTTTCATCAATTCTCTATTGGCTTGTCACGTCCCTATAGTCTGTACACAGACAGCTAAGCTTTAGGTGCGTCCATTATGCACGCGTAGTACAAACTAACTTGTCTTATGTAATGGCAGTAGAGCAAAGTCGATCACGATCACCTTTGCCAAGAAAAGCTCAAGAGTAAAAAAAAAAAAAAACTTTGCGAAAGATCTCACGTTCACTGATTGGAAGCATTCGGAAAAATATCGAAATCGTCCACTACTGATAAATGGCGAAAGAAATGCTGGCACTGAAGAAGTAGGAGATGCCTATCATATTATACGAATATACATTGAAGGCGGCTTTATGGCGTTGAAGCGATAAAATTGACCATGTTGTACCGTTGACTCTGGGCGCAACTGATAGCTAAATGGGATAGGTAGGTTCATAGATAGGGACGGAGTTCACTGTGGGAAAATCCACGGTAATGTAGGTCATAGGAGAATGTAATAGAGATCTGTAATCTGATTGCATTTCATGACATTTCCATGCAGATTTTCTATGGAAATGAATGGGAATTGGAATCATTCCAGGGGAGGAGCGCTATGAGACAAAATAATGTCAAAGGAAGAAGAAGGAGAAAATCTTTATACGGACGTGCCGAGTGAGTCGCGACCAAAGCAAGACGAAGATGGGGCTGCTGTATCTATACATATATACAAGATAGACAGATACATACATACATACATACATACATACATACCTATAGGTACCCCCTATCCACTTTATCTCAACCTCCACGTCTAAATGCACTGTCAAATGGGCAAATGGCAAATGGCACACACACCTTCTTGTAATGTACTCCACACGAAGTCTGGACTGGAGACAGAGATATAGCTCTGTGTACCGTACAATAGGGAACGTATTAGCAGCGATATGGACCGGTACGACGGGCATTAAGTAGCTCAATTGACAACTGTACAGTGTACAAAAGTGTTTGAAGCACACTGACTAGTGAGTACAAGGCACACCGTGCTCTCTATAGACACTAGAGACATGTAGGTAAGGGGCTTTCCAATTATAATGTCATAAAAACGTCTGAAATTTTTTGAAACTTTGTAAATACCATGTTTTGATGGTTCTCAAACGGATAAACTCAATGTGTGCACGTTTGAAAAAGGACAATTTATTCGTTAGCATCTTCTGAAAAAGGCTAATTTAGTATTTTGCACCATTTGAGAAAGGCTGATTTAGTAGTTTGCACCTTTTGAAAAAGGCTAATTTAGTAGTTTGCATCTTTTGAAAAAGGCTAATTCAGTGGTTTGCACCTTTTAAAAGAAGGTTAATTTAATATTTTACAACTTTTGAAAAAGGCTAATTTTGTATTTTGCACCTTTTGAAGAAGGCTAATTTGATATTTTGAACCTTCTGAAAAAGGCTAATTTAGTATTTTGCACCTTCTTGTAAAGGTTAGTTTAGTATTTTGGACCTTTTGAAAAAGGCTAATGAGGTTTTGTATACCTTTTCAAAGTTTGTCAAACGTGGTTTGCATAGTTTTACAACATTATTCCAAGCAGAATTTGTAAAACGTTATAGTTGCTATGCTCCTTAAGTGCCTCCCTCGATACCCCCATATATGTAGGTATTGTAGTATATAGGTAGGTATACTTTTACACCCATATACATACAGTGGACTCAGGTTGTGGAGCATCGCATCGTACTTGAATCTTGGAGCTAGTCCTCCTTGGTTTGAGGACACTTCCCCATTGCTCACGATAAAATGATGATTCTTTTTCCATGTACGAACCCACACCTACCTACTCACGATCCATGTATGCATGTATTCCCCTACCTACAATTTCAATCCGCATCTTTCCCTCTGTAACTTACTACAACATCACACAGGTACCTATATATATACGGACAGAATCCATGTACTCGTCAGTTATCTAAGAAACATTTTGAAATCTTCCTCCATTTAGATTCCCTCTTCCTCATTTTCAAGAGGGACCATTACAGGCCGAGTAGACCAAAAGCAAAAGGGAGGGCAAAGCAAAAGGACAGACACACTATCTACAATGTACCTAGCTGTAGCTATAGCTAACTATAGATATTAGCTAACTATATCTCCAAGTGCAAGTGCATATAATATTCTAGCGTGTGTATCATGCAGGGGCACTTACTTGTCCGTATCTACAGATCCCACGACCAACTCGCCATTTTCTCTTTCTCAATTTCCAAGGGAAATGAACTGATTTCACATCAAGATAAACTCTTGTCTATTCTCATATACCGACAGTCACATATTACAGAATCTTCTCTACCTTCCCAAGCAAAGCCACTCTTCCACTCCCCACGTCTACCTCTCTCTCTCTATTTATGCAGACTCTCAACAACCACAACAACAACCATCCGGGGGAACCAACTGAGGATATAAGTCATTGCCAAAATTAATTTTAAAGCTATATATATACCTATATAGGCACCTATGATTATATGTATCTACGGAGATGGGCCTTACCTTTTACATTATTTAGCTAATACCCCCTCTTTCCCATCCACCGCACATACCTCCTCACTCCTTTCAACAGATTTTTACACTAACTACACAAGTCACAAGAATTTACGAATTCACCAATTCAACAATTTACACATACTACAGAATCAGAAGGCGCTCCACACACTCACTCACTCTACTGTTGCACCTTCACAATTTACCAAACAAAAACTACACGACTACCGAATGGCAGGGCATGACATGAAATTTTGTACGAGTGGCACAAGAAATGAATCAACTGGAAATAAATTAATTACAGATGTCTACTACTACTACTCTCTCCCTGGCGCCCTTCATACTCTGCTGTTCTTCTTGTCATGCATAATTAAATTACACTGTAACGATTTTAATTAGCAAGAGGATAATTTGACGAAATAATCAGAAGGGAGAAGGAGAGAAGGAGACGTTGAGAGTTGGACCAAGATCATGCATGAAGATTCTTTCTGCTCCTACGGAGGAGGTATTTCTTTGAGGACACAAACTAATTAGGTATCAAAATAAATACATACATTAGCTATGCCCCTGTATAGGTACATACAATTGTAAAACGTACACAATTCAGCACGTTATAATTAAAAAAAAAAGAAAAACATTCTGCAAAGGCAAAGACAAACAATAAAATAAATGTTCTGTACAGTTGATTCGTTGGCGGATTTCGGCTACAACTGTTACTGTAGTTACTGTAGTAGGTAAGTGGCTGAAGGAAAGGTGTAAAGAAAAAGTCAAAAGTGGTCTTTGTGTCTGTCCTTTTGTCTCGGCTTATTTCCATTTAGTGCACTTAGGGAAACGGTGATGTTTAAAATGTTCGTAAATCCTTGTGTGGGGCTATAGAGCGGAGCACAGCAGTGAAGGTAGTGAAATGGGCTATGGACTCGAATAAAATGGTCCTGGGCAGGGAAGAGAGAAAGAGAGAGAGAGAGAGAGAGACGGTGTGTATCTGTATCTGTACATGTATTTACTATATTGGACTTCAATAAAGCGCATTTATCGCGAGTATTATGCAAAATGGGTCGTAAAATGTGCGTTCCCTCTGAGACAAGTCGAGAGATAAAAGAGGGAAGAGCAGCAGAACGGGAGTCAACAGAGAAAATGCAGTTCACGTCCCAACTTTTGAACCTTTCAAGAGAGTTTCCAGGACTTTCCACTTCACAGACACAACCCGAAAAAAGAAAAAAATCTCTCTCTCCTTTCCCGTGTTCGTCTCATCACATTATCAGACGGACCATTGCCATTCCCATTGCCATAGGATAGGATAGGGAGAGGTAGGGCAGTGAAGGTAAAAAGGTAGGTAGCATAACTAAAAGATCTTAACCATGAAGCCCTCTCTCTCTATCCCTCGACGATGATTGAGGAACCAGACCATCTATATAGTAGCTGGTTACGTAGTTTCCTCGGATTTAAACTTGTAGCCCATGACACCGCCCATTTGCCTCTCCAAATCATGAAAATCTTCCCATGGAGTAAACACACAAACAGAACAGCACAGAGCAGAGCCGCGTGATCTTCCATGCAAGCATGTATGTACATATGTATGTGTGTAGGTACATATCAGTGCTTAATGCAGTTATCTTCAGCTGCATACTGCCATGGGACTCAGGATGCGAGTAATAAAGAGAGATTCAGCTTCAACTCAAAAATAAATTGGAAAGGTGTTGCTAAAAATGTAACATTCTAGAATAATAGGATACATGCATAGCTTTTGACGGTGCAAAGTGCAAAAAATCCCTTTCCTTTTTTTTGGATACCTCAGGGGCTTTTAAATTGAGTTGTACTCTGTTTATGGTAAAGTCCTACCCTTATTTGTAAGCTGTTCAAAAATGTATACATTGCTATTTACAGATACAGTTTTTTGTATCTTTGTAGCTACTCTAGATACGCATTTTTTGCACACAAAAGACGAACTTTATATCACCTTTTGCACTTTAAAAGCGTAGGTAGCCCGTTTGAACGCCGAAGAAAGGGAGACTAGCATACCTGAGCGTGAAAATTGGGTAGAGACGATGAAAGGGATCTAGGAGGGCTATATACAGTAGGTAGCTTTTTCCTACATCCTTGTGGATTTCCCTGGTTTTGGTCTTATTCCTTAAAATCTAGTTGACTACTGCCAAGTGCATGAATCCAAAATCTTCTTCCCTTTCCAGACCTGGTAACGACGTCATCTCTCTTTTTCCCCGATTCCAATACGTACCTCGTTCACATTTATGGTCGGCGTGTTCAACTTAATTTATTCATGAAATTCGCCTTTGACTACTGTATGCACGGCCCTACTAACAGTGCTACCACTGCTCTCCACACATCTTCTACATATAGTACCTTCAAGGCAGATTTAGAAGTCACGCAGATGTAACCTCATACAATTTGTCCGGTTTCAAAAGCAAGATTTGAACATTTTGAAAAGGTCTAAAACACTGTAATTTGGCTGATTTCAAAGGGGCAAGGAATCGTTTTAGAGTTTTGAAAAAGGACCAAATGTAGTATTTAGAGTTTAGACATTTTGAAAAGGCTTAAAATAACAAAAACGAAACTTTAAAAGTTCAAACAGTAGTTTTAACGTTATTATAAAAGGCAGCAAAACATGATATTTATACACTACAAACTTTGAAAGGGTGAAATACAATAAATACACATTTTTTCAAAATTCAAAGGACGATTTTAGTGGGGGCTTTACGGATAAATCATAGCATTAGCATTTTGCAGATTTTAAAAAAGCGGTTTTTATCACGTCATACTTGAAAAGCCCCTTCCTATACGGAGCCACTATTATTCTACCAATACCTATAGAACACGTACAATCAAATCAAGATGCTGTACCTAAATGTGTATGTACTACGTCCATTGGTTTATTTCCAGCTTGTTTGAGCCTGTTGTAAAGCCAAGTTGAACCTTAGAGCGTTTGCTGCACTCTCTCTCTCTCTCTCCTCTCGAATAAATTGCACAACATACTGATTCCAATTAATCCATCTTTCACAATATCTTACCTGAAGTTACTCTGACTTCCAAATCCCGCATGTAGACAAAACGTAGAGTCGGACGGATTCCCGTCCACACGGCACTCTCAGCACTATGTAGGTAGGTAGGTAGGCTGGTGGTAGGTATGTACATACGTGTAGGTACGTATCGTTTGTTAAGTGAGGAAAGGAAATAATGCCGACGAATATTATGAACTGTGCATCCGCATCCGTATCTCGATCTCAATCTCACATCTACGAAGATTGCTCTTCTCTCTCTCACTGCCTCGTAATGTTAGGATTGAAAACTTTTCTAGAGCTCTTCCTCCATCCTCTTTTACTTGGGAGTAGCAACCTGGACTTTGTTGTGGATTTTTTTATAGGGAGCTCACCAATCTCGTCCTTGTACATACCACGCACAAAATAAATTCGTAAAGTACCTAATCCGCTCTTTGTATAAATACCACCGTCATGGGAGGAAACACAGGAAAACACTTTTCTAATAAAATTTTCTATCAAGATTTTCTTTGCATTTATTTTGAATTGGGAATTCGGAATTCGGACGGAGGTTTCTTTTTTCCTCCTAATAAAATGTATTTCGTTAATTTCGCTAATAAATCGATGGGCACTTGGGTAAGTAGTATGTAAAAATCTGGTAAGGTATTTCGTTATAATGTATGTATGTAGTAGGTAGGTACTTTACTCACAAAATAAAATTAAAATAATTCTTGTTCTGTTCATTACAATTAATCAGTGGCAGTTGCTTCAGATTTCAGAGTGAACTTTTCCTATTTGCCTCTCATTCTCCCCAAATTATCAAACTGAAAACATGAAACTTATTCTATTCCATGTTTATTTTGTCAATATCGACTTTTGCCCACTAATCTTGTTGTGATGGTATGCAGTGCAGTGTGATTGCTGCTTACCTACTTTATATAATGTCTATATATCTCTGTATATAGGCTTGTATAAGCTTGTACTATGTACAGGTGTCTTACTGTAGGTATACATAGGTACCTCGACCAAGATTAAAATCCAGACTTGTGTCATTTTGACAGGATTTAAATGTATATTTCTATGTACACATTTAAATCGAGAAGAATTCTGGGCAACAAGCCTAGGACCATGACCTTTTATGAAAGTAAACATTGACCGCACGCATGACTCACAATCGTCAGAGCAAAGTAGTCGAGCGTGGAGCGGGGATGATAAGAAAAGGTAGGTAAGCTAGGTATTGATACAACTAAATATTTATTGGAGATACAGAAAGATATCTAATCCCAATTCCAGCACAAGTCTCTCTACCTACCTAGGCCGGTGGTGGACGTAGGTAGTACATAGATAATGGTTTCCAAAAATTACAGATACAACGACAGTATGTATTTCTGATTTGAATTAGTAGTTTTGTAGTTTTTTTTTCTTTGACTTTCAAGAAGGTAGCACTGGACTCCTGGACTCCTGTACGACTGTCTTTATCAGTGCAGCTACAATCGCTGCCTGCTCTGGAATGGACTGTGCAGTGAAACGCTGATAGCCTAATCCCTATGACAATGTTGAACTAAGCTTCCTAATTACGTTTCAAACTACAGTTTTCCTCAAAAATCAAGGTGAGTCACTTGCCCTCATCATGCATTCGCGTGATTCATAAGCCCTTAAAATTTAGGTAGGTAGGCAGGTTTTATTAATATCTGGGTGCACACAACGGAGTACGCCTGCAGTCGCTGCGCTCCATTAGGGGCTTCCCAATTTTGACGTGGAAATTGTATTTTTAATGAATGTGTAAACATGTTGTGCTCTTTTTCAAAAATATGAAATCACTATTTGCACTTTTGAAAAAGGAAAGCTAAAAAATCCTTTCCATCCTTTAAAAAACGCTAACGGAATGACTGCTTTGTCCCTTTTTCAAAATAGTAAAGATATGTAGTTCTGTATTTAAACTTTTAGGTCACGTTAATTTATTGTTTTACAGCTTCTCAAAAGATTGAAACCACTTTTGCACTTTTTGAAAGCGCTCCTTCACTATTTAACACCTTTTCAAAATACTTAAATCATGTTTTGCTTCCCTGTAAAACAGTCTATAGGCATTACATCACATTTGCATGGCTCTTATAGTCATTACTCAATGAAGTAAAATTCTTCCATAATAAAAACAGCAGTTGCATCAATATTTGCACAGAATTAAAAGGTGAGCTTAAGAACTTAAAGGCAATTGAAATATATAGTAATAGCACTAGGCATAAATAAATGTACAACTCAAAGGTACTGTACCTATGTACCATCAAATAGGATAGTATTTGTAATAGTAGTACTTGAGAATATAATAAAATGCCGGATTTTTAGAGCCAAGGGCCAGGAAGAATAAAAAAAAAGGTGTATTTTATTCGTTTTGATTTTGAGCCCCCACCTTCCTCTTGGTCGGAAGGAGAGGCATAGGCAGGAGCTTGGAAGATAGACGGATGGACGGATAGATAGAGAGATAGATAGCCGGAGTGAGAGTGCATGTAAGGATTTGTAAGAGGAGATTTAGAAAGTTAAGATGTGAGATTTCCTTTGCTAACCCGTCATCCTAATATATAAAGTGTATCAAAGTAGACACATTTGGTTTGAGTTGGTGGCAGAAGTAAACGGATGCTTATGCTTCTCTGGGCCTGCCACTCAACTAAATTTCAGCTTCAGCTCAACTCTCAACTCACCCAACAGACCTCCAAGTCCAGACACACGGACGGACGGACGGACAGACAGACAGACAAATAGACTGCCAGTGAGTATCTCGAAGAAATGTGAAGTAGTGGTGATAGTGATAGTGATAGTCTGTGAGTGTGTGTAGTGGTAAAGGAGAAAGCGAAACAAGATCGTTTTTTTTCTCTTCCTTCTCTCTCTCTCTCTCTCTCTCCCATCCTTGTTCAATTCAACACATTCTCTCCAGGTTGAGTAGGAGAAATAAGTAGGTTTAGGTATCAGTCCACAAGGAGATACTTGTCAAAGGGAATTGGCCCTCCTTTGGTCATGACGAAGATGGAAAAGATGGAGTGAGGGAAGAGGAGAGAGAGAGAGAGAGATACTCTTCTAAGGAGTAAAAAGATATCACGGATACGACTCCCTCAGGATCACTCCGCCCGTCCGCAGCATGCATGCGGAGGGCAGGCAACCCAAACATACACTGTCTTCTCTTAAGATCAGTTCTCAGCTCACAGGCAGCCTCCGTAACCGTAACAGACTCTACCTGCCTGCTTTTCTTTACTATTATTATATTACCACACGTCGTCAGCCCTGTTTTTCTCTTTTTTCCCTGAGAGAAAGACACACACACACTCTCACACACGTCCACATATCAATATCACAGAACACAATGCAATGAAACTACCAGACTTATAAAAATCATACTACCGCTGCCACACCGTATTACACCTTCACCACCGTCACCGTCACCTTTACGGTGTGTCAATTCTATGTACAACCAGAAAGAAAGCATCCCGCTCGCACCAACAGCAGCGGTTCTGGTCCTCTGAACAAAAGGAATACGAGCAGCTGCCAGCACTAAAATTGTATCAGCCTAATACTGTGTATAGGTGCCTATCCCTCTACGGTACATTATATACATCAGACCAATACTAGATCGTTTCCACCGTCTTACTTGACTGACTTACTTGTAGGCACATAAGAGCATTTGAAGCAACTTTTACCTTCTTCTTTTTTTTCTCCGCGTCCGCTTCTTACAGAGCCACTCCAAAGCATCATTTCTCTTCCCTTTCTAATATCTCTTTTGACACTCGCTTGACGTCTAAGTCAATATATGCACTCTCCTCTAGCTTTTGCCCCGTCTGCTGTTGAAAATAACAGATTTGCTCAGTTCTTGTAAGTTCAGAGTGAGGCAACCGTATGACACTCTGACGAACT
>JAQFZC010000759.1:0-41002 GCA_034695205.1 Dicyrtoma fusca | reverse complement strand
AGTAGAGAACACATTAGAGCAAAGATGAAACAAGGTAGAGGAGAAAATTTAAGTAGAGAACACACGAGATGTCTACCCATATTCTGTGGTGAGCAATTCAACAATCAACAATTGCAATTGTTTTTTTTAAAGTAACCACTTGTCTTAATTTCCTCAGCTCTTCAGTTCCTAATGCTTGCTTCCAGTTGTAGCAATACTGATATCATGTTGGGTCCCGAGGTCGCCATCAGGTACCTATGATGTTGTTTAGACATATTCTGGATATTCGACTAACTAACACTCAGTGCAAAAAGTGTGCAAGATTAAAAGACCATGGCATATAGTCAATCCACAAAAAATTGTTCCGGAAAATCCAGACACAGCACAGCAAAATGTAAAGCGACCAGTCGACGCAAGGCAATGTCCAAAGGTCGTTTTAAAAGTATTTATCCGTCGTCCTAATTACTGGTATTATCATCTCCCGGTACTCCTTACAGAATTTTCATCATGATTGCTGCCTTCCGCAATAGATAGATAATTATATTACAGTGTGTCATTATTTGACCAAATAGGACTCGCACTGTGGAAAGTGCACATGATTTGTTTGCTGAGAAGTTAACAGTTGTAAGCGTATGAATGTCGGACAGTTGCCGTATGTAAGATAAGCTGTTATGTAACAATATATTATTAAGCATGTGCAACAAATATTTTTGTTAAGGGCAGGTGCGGGTATTTGAGTTACTCCATTTAAAATTTTTCATTATTAGCCGCATCTGCCTGGCTAAAATGTTTCGAAAGTAGCTTACGCAAGGTCAGTATAATTTTTAAAACTTATATCCAAGTAAAAACAAGGAAATTAAACATCCTTTTTTGACTACTAATAGATAATAAAAACATATTTTGCAGGCCACTATGCTGTAGACAACTGAACGGCACCGAGCTACCGAAGTCGGTCAACGTACACATTTAAATTGAGAGTCCGATTAATCAAGCTAGGCAGGTACGTTACGTTCGGTTGGTTTGTTTGTACAGTCATTGTAAATCAATCAATACATTATGCACTGAATGAACTCGACAACACAGCTAATATAAGTTGAACTTGCCTCACAGCATAAAAAGCTTGTTAACATTGTGAAATTGTTTTAAATTGTGTTGTTTGAGTGCGCATCCTGGTCTTGGTAATATCTGTCTAGCTACATACTTCTACTAGAACGAGCATCAGTAGAACGAAACCGAGACGGACCGGCGTTTCACTGGTCTCAGTTTCCGTAGTTTTCGAGAGCAATAACTTCATAATAGTAGGTACATATATACATTCTGTCTTTACAGTGAATGGGATTGATAAAAAAATTGAACCGGCATGTTTGACTTATGATCCATTGTTGAGTTGAGCTGTTCTGATGATGCTGAAGATAATTTATGAGGCGTTTTTAAAGTACTACATGTGGGTTTAAGTGCAAAATTTAGGTAATTCATCAGTTGATCTAACAATCTTTATTACCACTGCGCGCACTGAAACAAATAATGCAATCATAAAAACAAATTGGTTGCTGGCTCTAATATTATTTTAAATACGAAATTCCTTGTGTAGGATACACAGGCTAGGCAGGTAGGTATTTATCGGAACATATATTTAAGGAGCCTAATGCAGTAGGTAGGTACAAGTGTTTACTATTTCATATTTCATACCGTCAACTGTACTATGTGAAGGAATGTGTGAAGTGAAAATGTTCGCTCGACACGCACTGACCAGAGATTCAGTCTTTTTGCATATAATATTATATTATTATTACCGATATTCTAGCTATGTTGCTGACGGACAAATAAACAAAATGCATGTCTCGAGTATGGGTTCAGTAGCAGATACGAGATTTATGTACCACTTGGCAGTGGCAGTCTTTTCTACGTGCACTACAGTTTCCGTTTCCACTACAATCGCTCGGATCCCAAAATCTCAATTGAAGAAATGGGTACGCACTGTGTATTACACATTGACTGCAAGAGAACAGTTCGTGCAAACGCTGACTTAGGTCGTAGTATAGTGCTCTTACGAATGACGGACAAAATACCCCCAAATAAAATACGCCCGACTAAGTATTTGCTTGTATATTTACGAGCTGCCAAATTCAAAACTCAATGTACCGTCGTAATTTAAAATACTACAACACTTATTGTTTAGTTAAGTAATTACATTGCGATCCATTTAAAAAGTAAAAATATTAATAAAACATACGATGGTTCTGTAGCGGTGATGGCCTTGGGTCCGTAAAGGAGATCTTTAAACAACCTACAATAAGAATGGTAACAAGGTTATGTTGTTCTTTATGGTTTTACTTTCTTTAAATGAAGGCAACGTACGGCAGAAATATTTCAAATTACGACGGCCCATTGAGATTTGAACATCTCACCTGCATCTCCGAATGCAAGCATTTTAGCATACTCTCATTAGAACCTCTACTACCAAAAGCCATTTGGATCGCATCACTTTTGCCAAAAAGTGAGTCCATTTTTAATAGTTAAAAACGCATCATTTTGATGAGTTCTGACCTTATCATATGATGAGGTCCACATTTAGTCCATCTTAACTCCCTATCCTACGAAGATACCTCATCTGGTTCCCGTCATTATGATGCATTCTAACTCATCAATATGATGCGCTTTTAACTATTAAAAATGGGCTCACTTTTTTTATGTTGCGATCCAGATGTGGTCATTTGGTGCAGTGTATCTAATTAAAAACTGAGCCAATTTTTCAAACTCACACACGTTACATGGTTAAAGGTATTTTGTCCACCTTGGAAATTCCGGGGAAATTGTGTCTGAGGGTATTTTGTCTAGGGGAATTTGACCGGATATCGTCCAGACAAATTAATTCTGCCTCATTAAGTTGCTGTATGTATAGCTACAGTTTGACTCATTCTTAATTCCATATTTAGTTGATCTCTGCATTATTTGTTGTTCGACTCGAAATGTTTAATCTTTTTCGCTGTTCACACTCATGCGCGATCACGGAATTGAAACCAAATGTGGAGGAACGCATTTAGCAAGTAAAGTGAAGGTAATAAAAGTTAATAACAAGCAGTTCTCATATACTCAGGGCTCAACGAGCCAAATCGTCCGGTCGACACACACACTTCTCCTTACAAGAACTCTCGATTCACAAGTGGGATATATCACGTCACCATATACATACTCATGCCATAGATCATCAGTGATAAGCAAATCGCCTTTCCGTCCACATGCATGGTTGCCCTGCAGTAGGAGGAGTAGGAGTGATGAAAGACACGCTTTTTTCATTGAATCTCCAGAAAAATATTTAGATGTGTAGGTAAATACATTGCAGGTTGCCTTACCTCACAATTAGCTCGTCACACACCATCTCAAGAAACTACATTGTATAGTTAGAGGGCTCCCAAGCGAGGCATGTTGTACATTATTAAAGCTGAAAAAGGAAATTGCCATGAACGCAGGCAAATGACATAATTGCTAAAAAGAAAAAGGTATTTTGATATTTGGTAAGGTTCAACGCAGCTGTTGGTGATAAGAAAAATTCCATGGGGTTTGTAGTTTCTGTTGAATTTCCTGTTCCACTGTTGACTGTATCTATGTATGTATGGCCTCCTCCTTGGGTTGCCTTAAGGATCACCTTTAAGTAAGCACACCCTATTGCATACTACACAGAAGGTTTATAATAATTCTTCCATTACTGTATAATGAACCTACATCTACACCTACAGTACAGGCTACTAATTATAGGATAATGGTTAGTCTCCAAGGTTTTTAGATTGACAATTCAAATGCATCTAATCTGTAATTTGGAAAGCGCACCGTCACCGCATGGAAAAATAGAACAGGAAACGACCCTGTACGTGCCATTAAAAATTAAATAATCCAGGCAACCGGCTGTTATTCAATCCAGACAGCTTTATCACCACAAAAATACATCCTGATTCATGAAACTGACCGTATGAGAGAGACTACTTTTCGTGGAACATTTACCAAAACGGAATTCGTGTGCATGCAACGCAGTTACACACCCCATGTTTAATCGATAAAAACGATACAAAAGTGAATACGGTCAGAAACACTTCGATTATATGTACCTGACTAGTGACTGGTGAGTCATACCACGTAAGCGTAATAATGCTGTAAATGCCTACTTCTTTAATTTGCAACGTCCCAAATAAAGAGCTGGCTGGCAGTCATCGCTTTAGTACATCAGTCATCAGTCCCTTCATGCTTCACAAAATAGAAATCCGTCTAATTAAAAATCAATTGCGGCTAACTTCCCAAGTTGGCCTGGTTTGTATACATAGACATTTTTAAGAAACATTTCATGAATAAAATTACATCTTGCAGAGCATGCGAATAAAATACTGTATACCTACATATATATGTATCTCATAGAATTACAAAAGCCATGGTAAAGTTAATAAATTCTACAATTTTTAATCATTTTAAACCTGCATCACTTCTAACGGACACACTCAGCAGGATCAAATTATTGAAAGAATAACGAAAATGCCCATTAAATACGAATTGTTCTGTTAGTTATGCTTTACGAATTTAAAAAAAATTGTTTTCATAATCCATTTTTTGAAGTTTTTACACAGCACCTTTTATTTCAACTCTTATCGGTAAAACTCCGTTCATTTCACACCTTGTAAAAATTAGATTTTTACAGTGATACACGCTTTATGTATATAACTACCTAACATAATACCTATTCAATTTGAGAGAGTTCATTTAATATTACGCGAAATGTTCTTGGCAATCAATTCCTGACTCCCCTTATCGTATAAATACGGCTATACTACCAACTTCAGAGTTGTAGAGTACGTGCTAATGCTAATTAGCTACTAATGGCGACAGTATTTATGCATATAACTTATCTCCACAAACATGATATTACACTACATATATATACTAGATGGATTTTTATTGGTTGATTAATCATTAGTCAGTAGCAATCAAATTGAACTGACGAGTACGGAGTGTAACGGTCGACTGTTTTACGACGGAGCACAGTGAACAGTATTAAATATTATAAATACATATTTGTAGTACAAGCAATTTAGATTTACTTTTCTGACTAGTTAGATAGTGGTCGTGGTCAAATGTCAAACTCGACCACTTAACTTTATCAGTCAACAAGGGCTCCGAGCATTTACTGGTGGTTTACACTTTACACGAAGTTACCAAAACCGCATTAATAGCAGTGCATTGCATTGGTAATTGCCATTGCATTCAGATAAGAATATTATCATCGTTCGTACTAACCGATGATGCTTCCCATCATCGACTAATTTCCCTCCAATTCAACGGTAAAGGAATAAAGACAGTTGAAATGCTGAACCTAATACTTTTAGCTTCAGCTTTGTCCTAAAAACTTATTAAACAAAGTTGTGATTCTATATGTAGGGTTTCTTTCATTTTCATTTTAATAATATTATATCAAACCTCTTATTGGTTTCTTTGTCTGACATTTCAACTGGTGAATTTCCCTTGTGCATTTCGTGTGCTCTAAATCTAAATCTAAATGGAAATGGAATTATAATATAATATCCCTTTTTCGTGTCATATCAACGCTTCCCCGCTATTTAATGGTTTGTTGGCGTGGTAGGCACGGCAGAGACGGAGTAGAGACCTACCGCCCGTAATAAAAAAAATACTAACGGACTAAATAAATATATAGGAGACTTCTTGTGAGTGACTCACCACCACCGACCGGCACCGCACCGGCCAGTCAAGTTACTCCAGTCAGTCCAATTAGATATTTATGATTCCCCGTCCTACGCCCTACGCGGGGAAATATTGCCATGTAAGGCAAAAAATGTGGGGTGAAGCTTTGTCCTGTGAATCCTGTGAAGAGCGTATGGAGTTCGTTTTTGCTTGCACTGGATGAACTGGATCGCTACTGTTGGTAAAAATACAGTGTGCCTCTGGGATGACATGTGAAAAATAGGGAAAGTCTACTTCCCCCGGCGGGCACTGATGGCCAAGAAGATTTGGACACAGTGTAGAAGTGCCGTTAAGAATTGATGGTGGGGTGGCAATGGATGTGGAAGGGAGATCCAGCTGCGCAAACGGTGGACACAAAACTCGTACGCGCTTCCCTCCGCTTGACATTCGTCACTCCAAGTTCGTAAGACTTAGATCAGGGTCAAACGTTGCTCGACTCCTCTGTGCTTCAACGAATTCAACGGAATTTTTGATATTTTTTCAAGAATTACTGTCAACTGTCCAAAGTCGTCAATAAATCATCATGGTAAGTCCCTAGTCTCATCATCATTCATCCACTAGACATTATCTATTTTTATGAGTTCGCCCACGTTATTTTAGTAACCGGTATAAAAATGTATATATTTTTTTTTATTAATTTCTTACTTTACCGTAAGACATACGAGCATCATCATCATGATCCATAAAATAGTTGCCGGCTCTAGATCACGTACTTTGCCGAAGAGAGTAGGTAGAGATTGTGTAGGTAGAACAAGTCAAGGAGTGACGAGGGAAGTAGCCCAAGAGTTTGCCGGTGCCGGTGACGTGACTTGGGGCCCCCCGATTACTGTACATTGCGTTGGGGCCGGGGCTCTTTCTTTTTTTTTTCTGCATCTGCAGGATATTGTGAACGGAATAATTTTTGTCTGCCACAGAATACTAGTAGCTCTGTCATAGTGCTGTGGTGCATTGAAAGAGCCCTCCTGAGAACACACCAATTGACTCGTATTTTGCTTCTATAAATAGATAATTTCCTTGCCCTTGGCCGGCTACAGCAGAGCCATGACTAGTCATGAATTTAAAGAGTTTTTACGATATTCTCTCATTATCGCAAGTGTTAGTACCTAATTTAACCAAATTTAACCAGAGAGTTAAATTGGTACAACGAAGCGAATGTTGGTCGACTCGGAAGGCTGTTTTTTTAGTGTTTTTCAGTCAGCCCAGGTGAAGGGTGTCATTTAAGTAGATCTGCAGGAATCTCTTCATTGTTACCATGAAGAGCTCCTTGAGAGGGGTGTGGTACTACTGCATTGCTGTTGTTTTTAGTTGCATAGCTTCTACTTTATTCAACATTCATACTTTTTTTCATCATTTTTACTCGGAAGTTCCAGTGTTGGTGTTTCCTTCGTAATTTTGGTGTTCCTTAGTTTTGTTATTCTATAATATTATCATTATTGTGTTTTTAGCGTGAGTGTATCTCTATCCACGTTGGTCAAGCTGGTGTCCAAATCGGAAATGCTTGCTGGGAATTGTACTGCCTGGAACATGGAATCCAACCCGATGGACAGATGCCCTCCGACAAGACCGTGGGAGTAGGTGATGACTCCTTTAACACTTTCTTCAGTGAAACTGGAGCTGGAAAACACGTCCCAAGAGCTGTTTTCGTCGATTTGGAACCAACTGTAGTCGGTGAGATCTCAATCAGTCATCAGTATTATTACTTAACAATAATTCCTTTTTTAGTTTGTTTTGAATTGGATGATAGGATTTCTTTTACAAAACTGTATTGAAATGTCGCTTTAAACACTGTTTTTTTTTAATGTGGACCATGAGTTGCTGTTTGTTTTGATTTATCCTACATGTTTAGCCACGTAGAATATTTTTTCTTTCAAAATATTTTGTTCTTAAAGCTCGTTCATATTGGAAGTATTTTAATTGGTAATAGTAATAATTAATGGTCAGCTTTTAGCTAGATTGCTGTGACCGCAATACGCCACAATTATCTTTATAAACCCGGAATTCACTGTCCAAATCCATTTTACTTATTCATTCCATGGCATTAACATATCAGATGTGGTTGACATGTATATGTCGTAGTAGCCAGGCCGTAATTTTTGTGCTACATAGAAGTCTTGAGACACAGTGTATGTACATATATATCGTATTGGCGCAGCGTTAGTATTTCATACCTCGCCAGATCCAGTTTTGAAGGATAAGGATATTCATTTTTTAGCTTGTAGGCAAGATTATGAATTACAATAGCAGTGTAACAATATTCATTTTTTAGTGATTTAGCAGTTGTGGTATGCGTAGGCGAAAGGTCTAGAAGATTGAGGCGTAGGCATATTAGGTAACACTACGCTTACGTAATGTGTATTTGTAAAAAAAATCGAATAAAATTATATTTTATTACAGATGAGGTTCGTACTGGTACTTACCGTCAATTGTTCCACCCTGAACAACTGATCACTGGTAAGGAAGATGCCGCTAACAACTATGCTCGTGGACATTACACTATTGGAAAGGAAATCGTTGACGTTGTGTTGGACCGTATTCGTAAATTGGCTGATCAATGCACCGGACTTCAAGGATTTTTGATTTTCCACTCCTTCGGTGGTGGTACTGGATCCGGATTCACATCTTTGTTGATGGAGCGCTTGTCAGTTGACTATGGAAAAAAATCAAAATTGGAATTCGCCATCTACCCAGCACCCCAAGTCTCAACTGCTGTGGTTGAGCCATACAACTCTATTTTGACCACCCATACTACCTTGGAGCACTCCGACTGTGCATTTATGGTTGACAACGAAGCTATCTACGATATCTGCCGACGAAACCTGGACATTGAACGTCCAACCTACACCAACTTGAATCGTCTCATCGGACAAATTGTATCATCCATTACGGCGTCTCTTCGTTTCGATGGTGCCCTTAATGTGGACTTGACCGAATTCCAGACTAACTTGGTGCCATACCCACGTATTCACTTCCCGCTGGTAACCTATGCCCCAGTGATCAGTGCCGAGAAAGCCTACCACGAACAACTCTCCGTGGCTGAAATCACCAACGCTTGCTTCGAGCCAGCCAACCAGATGGTGAAATGCGATCCTCGTCATGGCAAATACATGGCTTGCTGCATGTTGTACCGAGGCGACGTTGTCCCGAAGGATGTCAACGCAGCTATTGCTACCATCAAGACCAAGAGGTAAATTTTATTAACTGATTAATACCATTCATTATTTATAAAGTGAAATAGAATCGGCAGACTGTTGAATTTGACCTGTAATCTTGATTTGTAGAACCATCCAATTCGTGGACTGGTGCCCCACTGGTTTCAAAGTTGGTATTAACTACCAACCACCCACTGTCGTCCCCGGCGGTGACTTGGCCAAGGTTCAACGAGCTGTTTGCATGTTGTCCAACACCACAGCTATTGCCGAAGCCTGGGCCCGTTTGGATCACAAGTTTGACTTGATGTACGCCAAGCGTGCTTTCGTCCACTGGTACGTAGGAGAAGGTATGGAGGAAGGCGAGTTCTCTGAGGCTCGTGAAGATTTGGCTGCCCTCGAGAAGGATTACGAGGAAGTCGGTATGGACTCCGTTGAAGGCGAAGGAGAAGGTGGCGAGGAATATTAAACTCTGCATGAACGCGAAGCAGCACACATACGTCTAGCAACTTATAAAAGCAAGCTGCGCTTTCACTTTCCATTTTCGTATTATGTTTTTTCAATTTTGCAGCTTGTGCTAAGATAAATTACCTAAAATGATCTGAAAATAATATTGGTTCTAACTAAAAGTAATCCACTCCAGATGTTGTCGCGTACATTTATTTTTCACTCAGCCGTGTCTAAGAGTTGTAAAACATGCGTCATTAGACTAAGCTTTCACTGGGGACCTTCTCAGGGATTCTGCGTCATTTAAAATACATACTAAACTAAAGCACTACAGATACCCCGATTTTACATTACCTTTTTTAGTTTGGGCTGCAGTAGATCGAATATTTCATTCAAAAGATTTTAAGACCCTTTTCTTTTGAATTGTTGTGCGTCTTACTAGTTAATCAATTGCATTAGTACGCAATCAATTCCAATGAATAGCTGTAGTTTAGTATAATATAGCTAACTGTAGGTAAAAATTCAACATATAGGTAAATGGTATATTCCTAGTAGTAGTTAAGTAGGACGCTGATATGTATAATATACTTAAATACGATCATTCATCCGATCATCCATCATTAGAGTAACAATCTGACAATGTATTTAGTATTTGAATTTACATAAAAAGTTATTGAAGCTGGGTTTTCTGGTCGAATTGCAAATCTCCCAAGGAGGAACACTTGAGCACTGGAAAATAACTTCTGAGTTTATTTTAATACATTTTTTAAACCTACACAGATTGCATAAAGAAGGAAACAATTGTAAATTTCAATCCTCTTTTGAATATCGACTGATATATTGGGAATATTTAATTCGATAGTCAGTGGATACACTCAGGTATAAAGCAAAACTAAAAGTGCACCTACAGACACTACCAGAAACGATTGAACTGGTGCAGGTGGGCCATCTCCTTTCAAACATTCTCTCCCACTTGTTCTGGTAAAACCATGAAGGCATTTGCATGTTTTGCTGGCAGTTGTTTTGAAAAGTCGAGTTATGCTGGGCACGGCAGCAAAGCCCTCAAAATCACTTTCCAGATCTTCAATCCCTCCAACACAATCTGCATTTTGAGTACATTTCCGAGAGGGAAAGAGGGAAGAAAATTTACATGGAAGCCCTGCACGAACCAAGCATTGTCCAGCAAACTGTTGTGAATTCAATGGATTACATCGGCAAGTTGATACAATATTCAGAGTAAGATTGCCACGGATAGCTTTCTGAATCTTTTCAAGGCCTTTGATGACAATACCACCTTCATCGGGATCAATCTGGGAGTTCTTGCGGCGTAGAAGTGTTTCCATGTCAATTTCATCCTTTGGAGTGGTGAGACGATTTTGACATCGGAGTCCTTTCGTGAGGTCACAAAGTTCCCCTCCTCTCTCCTTTACTTTTGCCACGTATTTTCCAACCATTAGTTGTAACATGTTTGTGTCCAGCTTCCTTTTCGTTCTAAGCATCACTTGTGAGTCTTCTTCTTTTTGAAAGGTACAGCCTCCATGAAGCGGAACATAAACTGCCCCTGGAGCATCAAATCTTTTTAGTGCACTCGTATCTTGCATACCGACTGTTATTGCCGACTTTATAACGGCCAGTATGATGAATAGTCGCACATAAAACTTTATTTCCATTTTAAATGCTACAGCTTCCAAAGGAGAATCTTCAGACTTGACTGAAGTCCACGGTTCTCTGCTTCCGTTGACAATTCGTAGGTCTTTGGGATAATGATGTTTGGACGAACACTGAATGACTAATGACAATTAACTTATAGTGTGTGCTAATATAATTTTTCCTCTATAAGTCTTCCGGTAAACATTTGCTGTTGTGTCGTACAGGGTGGCATAAAATCTTTTTCTTCCCTCTACAGCGAAAAAGGGCTTGACTATATGTGCATATGAAACACCTAGTTTTCACGGGCATTGATTTTCATATCTGTCAAAAACGATCGTGATTTTTGGGACAGTTTTTACAGATACTTAAGGTGGGCAAAGTCAAAAATTTGTGAAAACATCTGATTGTTTGTTTTTGTATTAACTTTCCCTTGCAGGCGGGCTTCCGGTTTCAAGCGTTTCACCAACTAAATTATGGCAAAAATAAAATTTACAACAATAAAAAAAAGCAAGCGGGCGGCTAAACATTGAAAAAAGTCACGAAATACTGACAGAAAGAAAATCATAAACATGGAAAACAAATATTAGTTTTTTTAAAAAATTTTTTCAGAATTCTTTAGCAAGAAATCATTATTTTTGTGGAAGAATCTTCGTAAATTTTTTATGGATTTAGGATTAGGATGCAGCCCTGTGTTTTTTTCATTATTAGAACAACTGGGCCCAAAATTCATAGCAATTTTCGAAAAAGTTAGTTTAAGTGATTCAGAGCCTTAAAGCTAACGAAAACTGCGGACCGGTTTCCCTGAGATTTTGATTTTGTTTTTATGTTCCTTTGTACCCTTACGTAGCTCTCTATAATAAATAAAATAAATAAATTCTGTTCCTTTCCTGTGCTAATTTAGCTCTTTAAAACAAGCCATATCGTATCGAATGCTGTATTTGTATTATTACCTATTTGAGCTACACAGGGGTAAAAATATTGTATACCACTCCCATCCGGCTCAATAATTCCAGATCCAGACAAAGTTATGTCGTTATGTGTATCAAAACAGTGCTCTGTAAAAAATCAGTTTTCTAATGTTTTTGTCATATTTCAGTTTTTTTACTTTTGTGAAGAAACAACCATAAAATAATTACACAATAGGTTATCATCTAAAAAAAACTAGAAATAATAGAATATATTTATTTATGATACATAATTCGGAATACTGTTTACATGGTTAGTTACAATTTCACGTGGGTAGGTGGGTGTACGACATTTTCCAGTATGAGTATGACGTCTAATGTCATGTCATCTTGAAATCATTCCATCGATTGTTTCGTACTTTTTAATATTTGCATTGCACATTCAAATATTTTGAAAATTGGTCAATTTATGTACACTTTCAGGCATGGCTTATGGTTATATAGTAGTACTACAGGATGTAGATAATTAGATGTCAATAAATAAATACACTTGTTTAATGTTTATCACGAAATGATGCCGAATCAGGGGTCATCTTTGGACGATTCAGACACAGAGAACGGTCCTACATACCCCCCATCAAATTTCAAGCCTTCCAGTTTATTATCATCGAGACTAGTCTGAGGTAGGTTAATATTCATGAATCGCTTTTTCCTTCTTTGATGTAACTGGTACAAGAAGCTGAAGATCATGTAAATTAAACCACTGGCAAATGCACCCACTGCTAAGACTCTGTAAGCTTCTCTTTCTCCATACAATTGGATTAGATAACCACCAATGAGACTCCCAATGGATCTCCCTAAACAGACAACCGCAACATTATTTTTAAAAACTTTCATTTAAAATATGCATAGGCTATTATATTACTATTCTGGCTTTAGCTGAATCGTGGTGCTTACCAACACTGTAGTACAGAGCGCCGATAATACCTTGAATGGAAACTACCGTATTTTTGTCAGCCAGTTCAGCAGCATATGTGTTGGCAGCTGTGATTGCCAAAGATGATGTAAATGCTTCCAAAGCCTCCAGGGGAAGACACATCCAAGGATCATTGATAAACGAATAACCTATGTTTAGAACATCGAGACACGTTTTTAAAAAAATTAACAAAAATTGAAACGATTAAAGATCTGTGATATTTTGGCCGGCAGTTTATTTATACTGGAATGATAAGATAATAGGTAATCTAAATTTGTAAAGTCTCACCCACAAGCCGGATGCCATAAAATATGAGTCCTATTGCGATTACATTAACATGGCCAAATTTGTCTATTATAGGCTTGTTAACGATGAGAAATGGTAAGCCAGCTAGTCCACCCACGGTGATAGTCAAACCCATGAGAAGCCCACTTCCCCCCAAGTTTTGAAGGAACCAGAATAAAAAACTTTCCAAGAAACCCCATGCAGTGCCTAAAACAAAACAGAAGTTTGTCACTTAATTATTCCTTGTGTATGTTTTTTTTCCAAATTTGGATAATGATCACCCCATGAAAATATTTACCCGAGCACAGTATAGCTAGCATCAGACTCATGACTTCAGTCTTTTTTAATACTTTCCATAATGATCCGAAAACTTGAGTTGCTGGCTGTCGGAAATCCAATGGGATTTTCATTGTGAGCAAAGTGGAGATGACTTGCAAGACACCATACAGGTAGAAAGCTGGTCGGAAGTCGTTAAAGTAAGAAATCAAGAAGCCGGCCAAGGGTGCCGCAATAATTGCTGCTATGAATGAACTCGCCCTTTGAATTCCATAATCACCATTTTTCTCCTAAAAGCAGCATTAAGTGATACGTTTAAGTGTAAGCATTATATAATTTGCACACAATTTACAATGCATTTGATTTTAGGGGAAAGCGAGAAAGAATAAAGATCTATCACCTTCATTATTGCAAGGACAGCACCTTCATACATAATCCAGCTTGTTGAACTGAGCAGACCCAGTGCGACTCGCAGCACATTATACAACCAGAAAGTGAGAGTCTCGTTGTAGACCTGTTGAAGAGTGCAACGAAAGTGTTCTTATAAATACGTCTGGAATCAATGTAAAAACTCTGTTCTACTCCTTACCCTTCCAAAACTGTAATTTATCCAAATTTATACCTTTTCAACCTCTTTGAAAGAGTTAATTTCTAGTTTTTACCTTTTTGAAAATGTTAATTTCAAATTTTGACCTTTCATGAAGTTCTAATTAATAATTTTGAAATTTCTTAAAACTGTAAGTTTCTAGTTTTGGCCTTTTTGAAAGTGTTAGTCACTATGTAGTATTAATTGCTTTTGAAAATGTTAGTTTCTTGTTTTGACCGTTTTGAAAAAGTTATTGAATGAATAAAAAAACACTTTTGTGAAGCATTCTATCCATGCATGGTTTCCCAGTTCCTCATAGGTTAAATACTGTAGGCGTGTTAATAAAATGCTAGACAAGTTGACACGTACCTTCTCAACTTTGTCGTTACTGCAGAAGGATTTCCTGGGCATCAACGATATGCATGTAGCCTGGCAATTTTTCTTATAACCGAAACTAATGTGTTGACAACTTTTTAGGCTGGCCATGTGATCGTCATTATCTTCAAATTTAATGCTATCAATTCTAAACTGAGCTGCAGCTGTGACATTCTCATGAAGATCCTCCTTGTAAATGCTTTGTACAGATACACGGAATGTTTCAAATTCAAACCCTACAGTACAGTCACTTTCCATTCCTTCAAAGTAATGTTGGAGACATGCTGGCTCTGCAGTTTGATTCTGATTGTGGCTTTGACATTGAGCGCCTTCAAAAAACTTTCCTTCTGTTCCCGGTATGTTGTATCTTTTCCCAGCTGGAACCGGAAGTCTCCCCAGCATTGTGTAAATCGTGTCTTGTTCGGATTGACGTGGATGTTGATGGTGGTCGCAAATGAAGCCGCATTGCACAACTTGCATTTCATCGGAAACTTGCTTCCGGTCTACAGCTTCTGTGCCATTTATAAAGATGCATTCTTCTTCATTTATAGATGTGAAGGTCAAAGGTGCAGACAGATTCCCCAGACGCTTTGGTACATACACGGTACTATTGTCATTGTAGTAGTTGCTATTTTCGGTCAGTTGGTATTGGAGAGAAAAGGTTAGAGTGGCTGGTAAGTCTACTGTCTCACGGGCAAGGGGGATTGTGAGCAACAGTAGTGCAGGTATCGTGGTAAGGAATGTTATCACAGATAAAAACAACTGTACAAAATTTAAATTATTATTTTAGATACACTGCATTCTTCAGAATACTAATAATACTTCCATGAAATAATTAGATAACAATGTAATAATTATTACTTTAAAATTTCCCAATTTATCCGAAATAACACCCGCCAGCGGCTGTCCAATAATGGTAAAGATTGTGAGTGCGTTGCTGAGACCAGCTTTATCGGCATCCAGTCCAAGCGACTTTATGTGCAACGTGAGATACGGATATAAAACAAATACGGCTGGAAATTAGCAAAACACATTATTTCTAAATTAGACAAATTAATTAAATAAAACTACAGTAAAATGACACAGTAACACTAGTAAAACAATATAGCTGAAATACTGAAAGATACAAGGAACATTCCTAAAATTATCAATTTATGTAAATCATGATTTTTCTTACTTGCGGATTTAATAAAAAATAATAATTTTAGGGGAAGTAATTCCTTGTCACTCAAATCTGCCCAGACGCGTGGCCAGAACTTCAATTGTTCTTTCCGTGCATTGCTGTCAAGCTCACTCCCATCCTCCACTTGTGAGTCACTGTCAATTTCAGCTTGTTTAGATTTCATGCTTACAATTTTGTTTATTTTAGTGTCAGAATAGTTGATACACTCTCAGATAATGAAGTGCTACGGTGAAGTGGTTAGGTATTAAACTATGAACATTACATTACTTCAAGCTCCCGTTATAATATTGTATTGTATTGTACTGATTTAAAATGTAAACTGTCGTTGTTGGCTGTCGCTGGTGTTTTTGTTATTGTTATGGTGTGCACTCGGAACTCGGAAGAGAGAAGGATGATTTTGTGGATCACATTACAATGGCTTAAGCATCCAAAACCCAAATCCTTCCATTGCCCCAGAGCGACAGTACGAGCCTATATCTCCCTTCTCTTGTTTCTCCAACCTTGAATCACTGATTTGAGGATTCCGTTCCAAAGACTATGTTTGCATTATTGTCCCGGACCTTCGCTATATAGTCTCCAATGTTTTTTTCCCCCTTAGCCTTGAGATGGTTCGTGTTGGTTGCAGCTCAACAACAGGAGAAGAAGAAAAAAACAATTGTAGGAAGAAGCACCCACCGAGAAAAGGTTTAAAGTGTGGTGTCAACGTGAATTGTCGGGAAGAAGAGTGTTGATGTGAAAGACAAGACGTCAAGCTCAAGACTGTTCCTCGTCTTCCTCTGGGCTCCCTGTTTATACATATTAAGTCTACCTGCCTATCTTATGTACCTAATAGCTGTACTATACTGTGTAGTTTTCCTTTGGCGTTCAATTTTGCAATATTCTGAGGTCTCACCTGTCGTGTTGTTGGTGGGCTCCCCATTGGATTTTTCCTTTCATTTCGGTTCGCAATGTTAGCATTTTAGCATCCATGGAATGCTCAACCTTATTATAACTCATGTGCAATCATGGTCATGGAATTGAAACACCGAATGTGGATGGAATGTGCAAGTAATGGAGAATATGGAAGGTTAAGGTAAATGTACATAAATGTAAAGTAATGCTCTTCCCAAACCAACCAGTCAAATGGCCA
The DNA here is from genome assembly GCA_034695205.1 of Dicyrtoma fusca. Taxonomy (NCBI): domain Eukaryota; kingdom Metazoa; phylum Arthropoda; class Collembola; order Symphypleona; family Dicyrtomidae; genus Dicyrtoma; species Dicyrtoma fusca. The sequence goes on along the minus strand of JAQFZC010000759.1, from coordinate 24,323 downwards.
ATGGCCCGCAGGAGTCAGAGACACACAGACACAACAATTGAACTCTGGTACGTAGGTATGTATGTATGTACTCGAACCAAAGATCACAGCACAGACAGATACAACAATAACTGACAAACGACAGTAGCGTCGCCAGAGTGGACCCAGTATGTACACAACAGATGAAAATCATCCAAATTTCCAGGTGAGCCTAGGCCCACTTGGCCCACGCCTGGCAACGCTACTGAAATAAGGAGATGAGTTAGAGATGCACTCGCGAGTAGAAGTACCTCTATAGGCGCCTTATCTAGCTGCTTCGAACTGCAAGTACACTAATTTTATTTATATATGGGAAGGTAATTACAATTTTATATGATATGGAGAGGTATATACGCAACGCAACGTCGAATATCACAATCACTGCACTGTGAATGACAGGTGTATGTACCTACTTACTAGAGTCAATTGCCTTATCTTCTGTTTGTCTGTGAGTTTGTGACCATGTACACAAGATGTAACTAAATAAATTAACTGCAAGCACCTATCTTTACGACATAAATTACACGCACTTTCCTCGCACCTTTTCTTCTCTTGTAGCTAGTCAGACGAAATCATAGTTACTCATCAATTTGCGCTCTCTTCATAGTTTCTTAATTCTCATTCTCTTCTGGGATGTCACTTGATACATCCACCATTCATGGATTTGTAAGCTCTCCTGCATGCATCATAGCAGCAGTGTGTCATAAAATTTTTAAAAGGCAAGATTCTGTAGTAGTAAAAGTTTGACTTGAAATTTCAAAATTCGACAATCTGCCATATTAAAATTTGCAAATTTTTTCTAAGCATGCCATACATAATATATATGCATATAGCCCGTTGTGCAACATCAACTTTGTAAACTTTTGAGACGTTGTAGATTGTAGACCATAAAATAGAGTGTACCTCGGACGGCGGATAGTATAGGTATTCTATGTATCTAACTTGCCTTTTCAACGGCGATGCTGCATGTGTCTTTTAATATATTTCTCGGCAAGCGAACCTGTTTGCGAACCCTTAGTGCTCTGCTCAACGACGCAACGTACCTAATCTGTTGATGCATATTAATGCAAAATGTGTCGGATCAAGTCGAATCGAATTCACTGTCATGTAGTTGTACAGTAAGGTCGTGCACATATATACAGTCTGCCTTTACAGTGGGTAACGTTAGGACTGAGATATTTATTTAAAATTCAACAGAAAAAAAAAGAAGCAACAAATTCAGCACAAGTTTTTCCTCTGCCCATTTCCTATCAGACTACATTAGAACATTGAACTCGAAGCTCCAAAAACTAAAACTTATTCATCAGAATCACTGGTTTAGGCTATTATGATAGAGGTACAGCTACTGTGATGTGATGCATTCGATGTAAGCATACTTACTTTCTTTAAATTATTAATTGAGTTAGACATAATTACATGCAACACAAGTCAGACCGTGCACATTTGCATAATATACTTGATATCAGGGCAGGGGCGTGCACGTGCACCCCCCGAAAAGTTTAAAAATGCATTATATACATGTTGCGTATATATATTTACCTATAAATTATATACTATATGTATTGTGCACCCCCCGAAATTTTTCTTCAGCTACTCCCTTGCTTGATATACATTTAAAATTGAAATTTTTTTAATACACTAATGTAATGAAGGTTAATTAATTTTCAGCGACAGTCCTATTTCGTATAGTAGCTGTTGGATTTGATTATTTGATTCGAATTAAATTGCGAGATGCAGTGTAAAGACGTAGTACAGGGAAAGGGTAAGACTCAAAAGACCGTCACTCTGTTAGAATTATAAAAAGTGAGAGCAGAGGACTGAGATAAGAAAGACAAAGAAATGAGTTGGGATCACGAAGAGTTCATTGTGTGTCGTCTGTATAGTCTACGACCAGATTAGGGTTCGGGTATCAACATCAATAAATGGGAAATTGCAAGGGAATAGAATGGATTTTCAGCAAATAATACAGTCGAGTATGTACTACATAGTATGTGTCTACAGATCTCTGCAGTGTGTAGTTGTAGTGTCATTCTGTAGATACCTCTTTTCGAAGTCAAGTCACCCCTTTTAAAAGACTTGTGTAAGTAAATATGTGACTGCAATTGCAAGTGCCAAAGTACAGGTATTTAATGTATGTACTACTACTACTACTACTCTGTGCATATTGCCTGATAGCACAGGCAGCGGCAACAATTATCCCAAAGCATTCATTGTCATCTTTTTAGTACTTACGTAGACGTCTCCATTCAATCTGTCTTTTCTACCAGTCGTCGACATAAGATGTTGTATGAAGGAAGGAACCGATAACAGTCCGATTAATACATGTCATCATTAGTTGCACAGTTCATTCGGAAAATCCTTTCTAAGTCATTAACCTGGTATACGAAGTGCGAGTATACTGAGATATTTACCTAACCCTGTAAGTAATGTAGCTCCTACGTAACAATGTTTGAACAGCTTATTGTAATAACTCGTATAAAGAAGTATCAGGGTAATGATCGGGGACCTCAATCAACTATAACAAAGCGAATGTGATTGTAAAGGTATCGTTAGTTTTACGATCATTATTGAGTATTGATTACATAAATTACTTATTAGGCATTTAATTTTTTCTATAATGATAGCATCTTGGGCGCAGACTGTAGATCAAGGCAAGAAAAGCATAACGAAATCTAAATAGTGCAGTAAACGTGAAATGTACTATAAACAATTTTATTGTATTGTGTGTACAAATAAATAGTGATATGACAATTGCTATTTGTAAAATAAATGTTTATGTACTCTTAATTATTTGCGGAGTTTAATTTTAGCTTTCACTGCATAGCATGTGTCATTCTGGTTTGGCTACACTCGTACGTATACATACATATCTGCGCAGACACGGTCAAGATCGACCATTGCATTTTGTCTTGACGGATTTTAAAGTATTGTTTCACATTATTCAATGGACGTACGAGCTTGTGCATATTTTTTCAGTTAATTCCGTACTTTTTTGGCTGGACTTGTAAATGTTCGACATTCAAAAATTTAATTAAGTTTGAGAAGGGCTTGGACTTGTGTACAAAAGCAGCTAAATATTTCCGAAGCTTGCTCTGCTAAAGATAATCAGGTGCGGAGATGGGAGGCCGCGAAACCGAAAGTCAAAAGCAAAAGGTGTTACTTTTTTGTTTAGTAGGCAATCAGGTTTCCAGTTTTCCCAAGAAAAGGATCATCGCATCGTGATCTTGACGTAATGAAGAATTAGAGGTAACGAACCTTTACACTTAACTCCTGCAACTAATAATTAATTTCTCCTCTTCTCTATAATTATAAGAATAATTCCAGGATCGTATTAGTTTGTGGGAGGTTAATTAACCAATGTAAAGCTTGTACGTGCAAAGTACCTACGAAATTAAAATATTCTGATTATAATATAATCTGTACACGGACGATGGAACGGCTCTTGACCCGAAAAATATTAAACTATAAAGTTCTAATTTGGCACGTCTAACTTTTATTATTTAGATCATGAAAATCATGATCTTGAGCACAAAAACCATTTTTATAGAAAATATTGAAAGCATGATCGTATGACCGCAAAAAAAATACCCAAATGCAATATTTATGGACAAATACTTGAGCTATAGACGTTCTACAGATTATGCAAATCATATTCTACAAATTCTATCCATGCAATTATTTTATATACTGAAAATTTCCACATAGAAGGCCTACCTGTAAGTATCGAAGGATGTTTTGTCGTATATTTCATTAGATGCTGGAATTGTCTGGCGGATACAGGCTAATCTTAATCACTAATAATTTAGTTACGATGCCTGAAGTTCGGCATAATCAGGAAGCCTCAGGTATGTAAAAAATTGAAGTTTTAATACGGCTATTATCCGAGTCAGGTGCTCTAAAATACATACCTACAAGGAAATTTTCAAGCATATTTCGGAAATAAAAATACTGGCATTTCGTAGTCGCAATTTCTAAAAGTATGCTTTAAATTAACTTAAAAAATTAACTACACGGGCCTTTACAACTCACGTACAAAATATTTATTGCTTACAATTAGAAATATCTTGTGATTTAATTTTGAAATGGTAAAACTAGTACTGACACATGTATTGTTTTTTTAAATGCATATACGTATTTACATACATAAAGAGTTTCATTCACTATGGGAGTGACGAATAGAAGGTGAGTCAAGTAAAAAATGTGTAATGTTTGAAAGCGTACTTGCTTTCAAAATCAATACAAGAAAAAAAATAATATTAATAACGACCAATAATTTCGGGGATGCTCGCTTTAAATTTACAACTTAATCTGCATCCTCAAATTGATCCGGGTCAAATTGCTCTTCATTCGAAGAAGTTCCGTTCCCATTACCATTGGACGACATACCGAAGTGCAGATTCATTCTTTGAAACATGGCCAATCTCTCTTCGTCAGAGTCTACTTCGTCCATATTGTCGTTTTCCACCGGGACACCCGCAGGGAGAATATCCGGATCTAATTCATCTTAGAAAGAAATAATAATTGCAGCTTTATTTAACAATTTCACTAACGGATAAATACATACTATTACATAATTTCATATTTAAATAAACAAAAAAATACATGGTTGACAACTTTATTGTTAGAACAGGACTCAGTAGCGAGAAGCTGTCTTACCAGATGAATTACTTTCTGGAGGGTCGTGAAGAAGATTGCAGTCCGAAATAGTGTTATAAAAATCCTGTAAAGTAGCTGGATCTTCAGGAATAAATCTGATCTCTGTCATCATTTCTTCTTTATCTTCTTCTTGGGCATCCACGCCGGCATCACCCTCGCCTGTGAACGCAATTAATAATTAATGCAGACAAATTCATAATACATAATCATCATTTTAAATTTTCATATAAACACTTTTTAAAACTCACTATCATGCAAATGTAAATGTAAATAAATGTAAAGCTTTAACATCATATACATTCAGCCTTTAAAACTGCCCTATGTATGTATTTGTATACGCAGACTATTACAGGATTCCTTACTTAATCAAATCTCCTTAACTAATGATAATTATTTACGTACTCACCACCCTCAAAATTACCGTTGACCATAATATAAATGCAGTCGGACGCACACAGATCTCGATCCCGTGAAACTGCGTGTAGAACCATGTCGGGATACAGTATCCTAAAACCAACGTCAGACGACTCTCCGCTGATCCATGATATTGCACTGTTAAAAACAAATTATTGGATTTAATATTGTTAGATTTCGAATTCGAATTACCACCCTGCAAAACAACTCTACAAATACCCCACACTTAACATTAAAAAATTTAACAAACTTTCTATTTTTTTACACAAACAACAAAAAACGTAAAACTAATAATATTAATTACTTCGATACAGCTCACACTTGACAGTTCAATTGAAAGTTAGCTACTGTAACGCAGCATACCAACAACCAAGCTCACAGCCAAATTCGAAATAATTATATGGACAATTAATAATAATACCCTAAGTATTAAAAAAAGTTGGATTTGATTTAAATTAAATAATGTTCCCTTTGAATATAGAACGACTTACTCTTCCGCAATGTATAATGTGCCTTTGCCCAAGACTCCAGCACTGACACTAACTTGAGCTTCCACGTTAGTCTTTTGTAATCTCACTGTAGCCTCCGTGGGGATCGGGAATTCTCGTATGAACACCATGATTGATGATTGTGTCACACCAAAATATACTCAGTTGTCAGTTATTATGATTACTGTCCTAATGTCAAATATTCAATATTTGTCCGCAACAATTGACAATTATTACAACAAATAACTAATGTTTATTCACCAAAGACTAAATACACTAAAACCGTTTACGGACACACTCAAAAATTCAAGATTACTTACTTTTCTCCATAAACATTAAAACAACAAATCTGATATTAATTGTCAAATATGGTGTACAAATACATAGTACAAAATACAAGTTAAAAAAGCAAGTCTCTTGACACAACACACAACACGAACACAGTAGTAGCTGTAGGTCCGAATTTCCGAATCTATCAAATTATTATTTAATTGCTATTAATTAAGTACACTGGCAGTAAATAATTAAATTATGAATTAGGCAAGTCTTTGTTTTTAACTGTTAAGTTCAAAGTTAAAAAGATCTCGATCGCATGCACCAACACTTTTTTTAGTCTGCAATTACATTCCTAAAAAATGATTGCAATTCCCTTGCTTTACCCGCCGAAACGCATGAAGCATGGATGAATCCAAAGCTGCCCAAAATTAGCTAGTAAAATAGCTAGTCAAGCCTAGTCTAGTATACAATTGTGTCACTAGGCTAGTCTAGTCTAGTCAAGTCACATGTTGTAGTATAGGACGGCGATGAGCTAGTCTAGCCAAGTCATTTTACAAAAATCGGCTAGTCAAGTCAAGTCTAGTCTAGTGAAATCTTCTGAAAGGGCCGACTGCCGACTAGGCTAGTCAAGTCTAGTCTAGGCACGACTTTTTGACTAGACTAGGGAAGCACTGGATGAATGAAGGAATAGTGTGCCTCTGATTCCAAGACTATTCCCATTGTCAGTTCACAAAAAATAGATTTTCCAACTGGCGGTTAGGTGGCTGCGCATGTTTCCTTTAAATTCTATCGATTAGTTTGTTTTGTTTCCAGTGTACACATTTCCACATTTCCAATTTACTGCAAAATAGTGCAAAACAATGTATCAGTTCAAGTAAGTAATAAAATAATAAAAACTGTAACATAAAAATTAAAACAAAACATTAACGGAATTATTTTTTTCAAGTCAGCGCAAATATTCAGTGTTGTGAATTCCTTAGTTGCTTCATTCCAACCTTGTCAAAACTAAAGGTAAAGGTACTCTATTAGATTTTGAAACTCAATTTTCGATCAAGCCAGGCAGCCAGGTGTCTCAGCTTAGCAGGTAAACATCACAATTTACGCTAAAAGATACGACTTTTTTTAATTTTTCTAGACGTAGATTCATAATTTTGTTTTTTCATTTTAGTTTTATAAATAGGGAACAATTAGACATTCGACTTTTGAGTTTGGTAGTCTAATTAATGCATAACGTGTGTGTGTGTATGCAAGTAAGTACAGAATAGTAATAGTAATGGCAATACCTTTGTAATTAATATTTTGCAGTTGACAGTTGACAGTTATACGGTGACGGACACTGACAGCTTCTAGACTTGACAGGCGCGCTGTGGTTTGTCAGTCACCAAGTCACCATGGATGAGTATGGAGATAAAGGAGACATCATTTCAAGTACTACTACAGCAACAAATCCAGTGACACCCCTGACCCTGGGGATAATTTCTGAACCACCCAGTCTAGTGTTAATTTATGAAGAGCTCACCAAAACTGAAACGGGCGACAAGTGCAAGAAAAGAAAGAGGAAAATCCCTTTGAGACAATTTACCGATAAATCAAATGCTGAAAGATTTGCCCTCAGTGTACGAATTCGGCATGAAGCATATCTAAGTGGCATTCCTCCGATTACTATTGAGAAAATGCTCCGGATTATTCAAGAAATAATTAAAGGATTTGATCCTGGTATGTAGTATATGGAGCAATATAAAAAATATTTAATACTCATAATTCATGACATGAATTTTGTAATACCTGTAATTAGTATTGGAAAAGACGGCGTGCTTTTTTAAACACAAACTTTATTTGTATTTTTTGATGTGCAGATGAAGCAGCCGTCAAAGTGCACGCGGAATACGAAATCAATCCTAATGAAGATTTGAATAAACTATCAACGAATGAATTGAGTCGAAAAAAATTAATAATGGATGAATCGTTCGAAAAAAATAGGCTCAAACCGACAGACCCGGGATACAAGTATGACAAACAAGTAGATTTCGATACGAGCCAAAAAGTGAGTTGCGGATGGGATGAAGAAGATGAAGAAGACAAAGTTGAAATTAAAAATAACGAAGAGTCCCTTGATCATGAAAAAATAGAAACCTTAGAGGAAAATGACGATGAGGATGACTTTTGGTAGTTTAATGGCTTTGACTAGTCTGTTATACGTTAATTTACGAGTGATGATAACTAGTCAATTACACCGCAGTGTCTTCTGGATATAACTTAATATTTAATGCGCATGAAAAAAGCTCAGAATTGTTCACTTTAAGCGCTTCCTGTACTCCCACATATTTATGTATTTGTTTTTTTTAAACTTACAAGTTAAAGTTATAAAATAGTAACTCTTTTACGCACTAAAATAAATAAAAAGTAATTTTATTGCAATATAATTTAGTAATAAAATAATATAGTACTCTCCTAGAACTACAGCACGTCAACGTTCTCTTTTCCTAGTACGACATACAACAATTTAATTAAGTCAAATATGGTTTTAGTTTCACAACTACAACAGCATGTAAAACAGTCTTCTTTTAAGTAACATGAACGTATGTTTATACCAAGTAACGATATTTACAAAGTAGTATGTACAACTATTAGTATATCTGTAATACTATTAATTTTTTAATTAAAAGTTAATACAGTATAAAAACATTCGTCTCTCAAATGCACCAAAAATCAACAGTATAGTAATACAAACCATGATTGAGTATTAAAATAGAGGATGGATACAATTTAAGGCAGGCTAACGATATCAAAGTACGACGAAGCCGGTTTTGTGTCCAATTCCACGTCAACAGGGGATATGTGTACTATGGAAATCTCGTCTCCCCGCTGTAGCTGTCTACACACCAAAGAATAAACAATTCAATACATTAAAACATTGCTTATTGCTTCTCAGCTTCGTCTTTCAATGTTTTGTTTAAAAAGTCCTGTGAAAATCAGAATACTTAAATAAGTAAAACATTATTTACGAGGTGGTTGAAGTGCTGCAACTTGCCGAAGAGTTCATTGGAGGCATCATACACTCCTACAATACACGCATAAATACAAAATAGCATTACTTATTAACAAAAATATAATCATACAGATATATAGACAATTATTTGCTACCTACCGTTAAAGCGATTGGTAGCCTAGTCTTCGAAGTCTGTTTCCGGCAATAAACCCGGAAACCAACTGGTAATTTATCTGTTGTGAAATTAATCCGTTTGTATTTGATCTGTAGGTAAAAATTAAAAAGATTGCAAGCTTGTAATTAATTAGAAAACAAACCAAGCTATGTAATTCAGGACTAAACGTACTAACGCGACAGACAGTCACATTTAAAGTTGTGCAACTACAGTTAAATCCAGGAAACCCGAATTTTGAATGTTGTTTGTATAAATAACAAGTGGATAGAGGAATTTAAAATTATAACCTGTTATTAACTAACCTGCACGCTTAAAAAGTACAGCCCATCTTTTGGAATCAGTACTGAGTGATCTTTATTAGCAAGCTTTATATCTGAGTTCCATTTGTCAGTAAATCCATACTCTTCACCGTCGTCGGATAGGTACAAAGGTCCCAATGTTCCTAGACAAAATAGACAAACAAAAAAGCCTTAAAAATTATTTTACACTTATTAAAGGATATTTTAACATCAAATAAATGTTATAGTGTACTACACTGTGTACAACAAAAATAAACAAATATAGCAAATTTTCAGTTAATGAAGTATTTTAGAAATGAAAAAAGTAACAGTGTTTACCTCCCTGGTGTTTAAAATACAAGTCTGGATCAGCAAAAACGACGTGAACCGCTTTCGCATAAGGGAATCCTGTAGGAAGATAAATCCAAAAGGAGTTCATTTAATTGAGTAACCTACATATATCTATACTTTGCAAGAAATGGATAATGATAATATCACTAGTTTATAACTTGGTGTACATAGTACACCTGTACACCTGTACATAATCACAGAATTATTGTTAACTTATCGAAAGGGATCAGTTTCATAGCTAAACATATAACATATACCGTATATGCTCGAGTAGAACCCCTGGGGCTCTATTTACAATTTGGTGTCGTAGATTGGGGCTGTATTCGAGACTGGGGCTCTATTCAAAACTTGCCGTACTGCTCAATAATCGAGACTGGGGCTTTATTTAAATTTTTCATTCGTAGCATGGGGCTCTATTCGAGACTGGGGCTCTATTCGAGACTGGGGCTCTACTCGAGCATGTACGGCATATACGGTAGTAATGTCAAACGTACTTAAGTAATCATAGAATAAAATGACAATGTTTTTGAATCTTACCGTTACTAATACTGTTGATTTGTCTCTTCATCCGATCCCGATGGAATCCGTCAAGTACTTCACCAAATGGAGCTGAAACAGACTCTGACTTCTTTGATTTTAAGTTGTGCAGTTCATTCGAAATGTCATACTGCTTCCCCAGCACGACCACTAACAACGTCAGTATTACAACTTTAGTTAAAAAAGGGATGTTGACATAATGTAGCCATAGCCAACCTAAACATGAAAGCAAAAATTAATTTAATTTAGCCATAGGGTAGGCGTACGTAAATGTGATAATCAATAATATAATAACTAAAGTACTAGAATAATCCCAAGTTGTTGCGTTATTTTTAACTGACATGTAATGGTGTTAGTTATATGTATGTGAATACTAGCCGGAACTTTTTAAACCCGGGAAAACTACAAGACTTTAAGCTCAATTTGCCCAAATATTTCGTAATTTAAATTTATTTTCTTAATTTACAAGATATTTTTTAACAACATGATAGTGAGGCATAATTTTGGAAGTAATTTAAAACTTACATCAGTTAAATGGTCCTTGCATTCCTACAATATTCTAGTTTGGTTTTTATTTTTTAAGTTATGCATGTTTTTATAATTGCTCACCAATTTTGGGCAGTGTACTTAAATGTTATTGATCGTGTTTTTGACCTTAATTTATGTGTGACTGCAAATATGTTATTATTAGTATGATATGTTATCATTCTCGCGTGATTTCTTAACCTAAGTAATAAATAAAATAACAGTGTCAGATTAAGGTAGAATAGGTGCAAGTAAATGTGATACATTTTCGATAAGTTTTGAATAACACCTCTTGGAAACCTAAGAGGATGAATATTTTCGAGACTCAAAAACACTACTGAATACACTAAACAATTCTACGCGTTTATCAAAAAATAATTTCAAATTAGCATGCAAACTGACTTCAAAAAGTACATTTCAATGAGTGAGTTCAGCATACACGGAAATAATCGAATGAACTTAAATATGATAGATTTTGGCCTTGTAAATTTTAGTGCAAACTGAACCTATCCACTAACAATCAAAATAAGCACGATTAGCAAGCCCCCCACACAAAGCCTCTCAGTAAAGAGCCATTTTAGAATTACGGTAAATGGAAGGTTATTTAACATGGCTCCTAGTTTGGAACACGCTGTTTATTTAATCTGGATAAAAAATACTGCCGAATATTTTTAAGTTAACCATTGATCTGTATAGGTCAGAAAAATAAGTTCCCAGGCAACGTGAAAGCCTTCTTCTACCTGCTAGTATGCTCTGCAACTAATTTCTCGGTATTTTTGTGTATTGAACTAAAATTCGTTTTAAATAGCTACGTTAGCCCGGCATTGTTGTTAAAACGGTTAAGAAACCACCTGAGAATGATATTAAAATAAATATACAGACTAGTGATAAACATAAAAATGTTACTTAGCAGTATTTCTTATCTGGTCCAAATAAATAGCGAGTTCCTAAGTAGTGTTTCATATTAAAACACCGTCCATTTACCGAAACCGACATGCTAAAACGCCTCTTTATTGAGGGGCTTTGAGTGGGCTTAAAGTTTGCAAAATGTCTTGTTTAACGCATGAATACAATGTTAATCGTCCTTGCGTTGTTTATTAGTGTTACATAAATTCAGTTTGCTCCACACTTTTACCAGTCAAAATTTACCTATCCCATTTAAGTACAATTTGATTGTTTTCGTGTATGCTGAATTCATTCACTTAAACGTACTTTTTGAATTCAGTTTACGGGCTAAAATGCAATTATTTTTTTGATAATAAAAGCGTAAAATTGTTTAATGTATTCACGGGCAGTGCTATGGAGTCACGAAAATATTTATCCTCTTAGATTTCCAAGAGGTGTAATGTAATTCAAAACTTGTCGAAAAATCACCCTACTCTCCCATCTCTTTCAAAATCCAAACCATATTATTTGTAAGGAATCTGAAATAATCAAAACTACCAGCTTGCTTTAAGTAAGTACCTAATAGCGAGCCACTTTCATTTTGGGGCACTTTGAAACGTACGCACATTCGCCTACCTTTTTTTTGTTATAAGTAGGTACCTGTGCCAGTCGATTCAATTCACGTGATAAAAAAAAATAAGAACAATACGGGAAAGCGAAGCGTAGGTACTTTCTACAGGACAGGACCAAGTACTAAACATAGTCATCAGAACTAGGTACCCGTGTACATAATTGATTAATTAATTAAATAAATAATAAATTGCAATCATGTGTGCTCCATACCTTGGGGATTTTTTAGGGATGCGTGGGTCCTCTGGGAACTGTCCACATTTTCAATGTCGATCACGACGAGCGACGATGAAATTTTTTTGTCGGCTGCGGACTGCATTTTTACTTTCGCTTGTGAATGAAACTTTGTTATTTTTTTGTGGGACGGGACGAGGACGAGATAAACAAACCGTCCCGGGTTTTATTTGAACGATTTAGCGGCAAGTTCAATTCGCACAATTCACTCAACCTCACTGACTAACGTGTCCACTGAGTGGGTCTTTTAAAATTCAGACTATTTAATTTAATTCCAAGGGAAAGCGGAGACCAGAGTCACCAGAACCAGACCAGTCAATAGTCAAGTAGAAAAAGTTTAGTTGTAAAGTAAAGACAGAAAAAAAACTCGACTAATACAATTAGTGACAGAAGACACTGCACTGACTGACTGCAGTAAAAAACTGAGGACCCACTTTCACAGAACCTCCATTTAAATAAAGGATCCAGCCGATTACCCGCTGGTATCTCCTGGGGTGTCCACTAGTAGAAAGGACCTACCAAATACTTGGCTCGACAGCACCTACTCGCTTACTCCTGTCCTAGTCCTACACATTGTTTGAGACTGGGTTCGGGTACCATTGTTTGTGTCACTGTGGGACTGCTGTCATTGTCATTGTGGCCGTCTCTCTCCAGGACTCCAGTGTGTTGAATTCTGAGTCGGTTGCGGTAAGAAATGCAATTTTTAAATAGAATTCATCCCTACTACCTTCAACTATAATAATGTGACTTGTGGCCGTGGAGTGTTTTAGTAATTTTGAAATTGAAGCACATATGTTACACTTTTTGAATGAATGTGTGAAATATTTGAATGTTGGGTGGGATATGCAGTAGTTGACTGTAACTTTAACTGTCATGGTGGTTAAATTGAGATTCTTCTCTTCTGTCATCTGTTGTTTCAGGCATAGTTGAGATCTTCTGAGGCATATATCTGTATCGGTCAGTGCGGTGCACCTAGGACCTGGAGCAAGGGTGACATGGAGCCCTCTGATTTAATAAATGATATAAAAAATGAAGAGCGGGAGAGACTTCGACGGGAAATCAGTCCGGAAGAAACACTCAGGAGGCAGCATATGCAATTTCATGAGAAGCATAGGGGTCATGAACAGATGCATGCGGAGATGTTCCTTATTCTGATTGTCACTCTTCTGGTGGCCCAAGTTGTATTGGTGGAGTGGAAGAAACGTCATTATCGGTACGTTCCTTCATCTGTGGGTTTATTTATGTTCATTATTGTTGACTATTACAGCTCGTAGATAACCCTGTAAATATACGAAGCACATAGTCAATAGTTCTTGAACAATGAGCTGTGCTAAGTTTATAATGTTCTGTGGAAATTGGCTTTTGTTGTTTGTACTAGTACAAAGTTACTGTTCAGTTCAGCATAAACTAAAGTAATTTTGGTACTAGGTCTTACCCCTTGTTTCTAGTCATGGCTTTGAATGGCCTATTAGTGCTAAATGGTTTTGTGCAAACTGAAGAATAAGGTTGTATGGGATGTGATAATCTAATGTTGATTAATTCCTTTGTGTTGTGCAAATAATAAGTTTTGAAATAATTGTGTTCATTCAGATCATACATGCTGCTCACATTGATTGGTATGTGGACCATACCGATTTGTTTCAGTGGATACAATCTGTGGTACAGATTCATCTTGACATGGTGTCTGTTCACTGTACTCTCTGGAACCGTAGTCAAAAAAGCTCTGGAGAAACCACTGCATTGTACAACTCCACGATTAGTGTACAAGTGGTTCTACCTAGTTCATAAGGTTTCCTACGGAATGGGAATTTTCGGGTATTGTATCATGATGGCAACTATAATGGGGCTCAATTTCATTTTCAACGCAAATCCTCACACATGGATGGACGTGGCTTTGATGCTTCTCTTCTATGGACTGTACTATGGAGTGCTTAGTAGGGACTTGGCTGAAATCTGTGCTGATAAAATGGCAGTCAAAATAGGTAACATAGCTGCAGTTTTCAACATCGTCATACATTTGCTCACTTATGCATTATTCATAGTTTTTAAATGTGCTCGGAGAATGCTTAAGAGCCTTTGTAATGAACGTATAAACAAACTGACATAATGCTCATTTAAATATTGTAAAGGATACTACGCAAAGGATGGTGGGTTCCCGACAAAGACTCCAGATGACAACATTTGTGCAATCTGTGGAAATAAACTTCTAGTCAGTACAGAGGAGGAGGGGGTCATTGAAGATACGTTCAAATTATCCTGCAATCATGTCTTTCATGAATTCTGCATTCGTGGTTGGTGTATTGTTGGAAAGAAACAGACATGTCCTTACTGCAATGAGAAGGTGGATTTAAAGCGAATGGTAAATAATTTCTGGGAGAAACCTCATGTGCTTTACGGTCAGTTGTTAGACTGGGTGAGGTGGTTAGTGGCCTGGCAGCCACTTATCTACTTTTTAGTTCAGGGAATTAATTGGATTTTGGGTCTCCATTGAATATAAGTTAAGCGTAAAAAAACTAATTCGTATTGGTGATTTTTAATGAGAAGTATTGAGTGAATCTGAGTGCTTCATGGACCAGAGGAGTGTATCCAGAGTTATTATCTATAATTAGTGGCACTCTACTTTTTCTTCATAATAAGTTACGTGTTCCATGATCATTGAAACAACAATCGGAGAAGTTGAGAAGTGTAAAAAAAAGCATTCTATAGTTATGTAGTACATTGTATTTCAGTTGCCTTTTTTGAAAACAAAACAATTGTCATTCCACGTCCTTTGAATCTGCGCAATTCTATGACCTGATGGTGAAGTCAGACCCTCTGAATGGTTCCCAGAATGAATCTTACTTAAATAAGGTACCTAGCTCATTAAAAATTTTAATCCAGGAAGCAAAAGAGCCCTGGGAAACGTGTAAAATCACCAAAATAATTGTAAGCTTTTACCCCAATTTAAATACTATTTCCATCTCATTGGTATTGACTATATTACTCAGTTAAAATGATTATAATAGGATTGTGGATAATAATTTCATTATCATGAATGTCGATTATTGGTTCACATATTGTTTTACTACTACTTTATGAAAAGTTAGCGCGAAAGAATGAGAGATTGCTTAATTGCTTAGGTATAGCAATCCTTACCTGTTTACTTATGTTTTTGCGTTGTATTTTACTGAAAAAATGAAAATTCCCTGGACGTGTGGGTAATGGGGAATTCAGCAGTAGACTCTACAGAGTACGGAATATTTAATTGCTGTTTAGATTGTAAGAACCTGCCTTCCCCTATAATTGTATTAATATTCGTATTGGCCGTCTTTGAAGAACCGAATTCTGGCCTGTCGTATTCCCGATCTGAATTTCTATTTGTTACAGCTTGAATGTTCAGTATAGTTGTATAGTAATTTTATTTTGACTTATTTCAAAGATTGGATGATGCAGTTTGCATCATAAATAATTTGTATTGAAGATTATGATTTTGACACTCATCTGTACTTTGATACCATTGGTCTCATACAGGCAGATCGCTTCACTGAGAATTTCCCATTACAGGATTCCCCCAGGACGACCTGTGCCTTCCAAAAATAATTAGTTCACTTGAACTGTAACCTCGCGTCAGCAAAGTTTTTTATTTTCCTTACTCATTAGTTTAAGGCACATGCCAATGAATGCGTTCGCATTTAGCAATATTGTGGAAGTGCACGTACCTTGCAAACGACTTTTACATTTATCAAACTTGTTGCTGCTAAATAACACTGAAGCTGTACAAAAGGAAGTGATTACTTTGTATTTAATTACTGCTGGATGTTGACTGTATCACTCAAAATCAATACAGAAATGTTCACAGGCAAAAAGCGAGATTTTTTTTCTTCACAGTAGATGTATAGGTATGTACCTGTATGTACACGTATGTATTACTGCCTGCATCTTCCCTGGGCTCAACCTTCCTTGGGCTTTTCATTTTAAGTAACACTAGAGCTGCTTTTGAACAATATGTGAACGTATGTAACTTGTGAGTATTTCATTAAAAAGGACAGCTGGATTTTCCACTATTATCTGTCTAAATAGGACAGTTTTTGTTCTGGACCTGGGCAGTTTCTTCAAGTGACAAGGAAAGAATCCTTGTTGATTAGTTTCAGGTGGTTCTTGTTCCATTATTATTTGTACGTGGTTACGTTAGTCCGACTTTTTTGGTACTGGATCAGTCATGGGTTTCCGCGACAGTAAGAATATTATAAAATAAGATGAGTCTAGGCACGATTCATTTTTCATGTACTACCTACATATATTAATGTACTGTGTCAATCAGTACAGGAATGTTTGAGTTAAATCCAGACGTACTTTAAGATATGTACTAATTTTAAATTATTATCACATCACTTATCATGAGTACCCTCATTCCGGGAATGGAGTTTTAATTTATTTTGGTTGAATATTTACTAGACCAGTGTGGTTCACGATAAAATTTTCTTAAATTATATAATCGTAATGTACCGTCACAGGTACGAAATAAGACAAGATAATGCGTGTTATAATAATGTTTTGTGATTCCTCAAAAATAGCATATATGCGTTTTAACTATAGTTTCCTCTGTGCTATAAGCATAATCAATTTACGAATGAAAGAACGAATGTCACAACGTCATAATGACTGTAGATACATAAATTAACGATAATAAGTTGTACGGTTGACTTACTCCAAGTGACTATATTTATTAGTTGATTACCGAACTATTATCACAATCTACTCGATCCCTTTTTGGTTTACTTTTCTTCTCACTTTTGTCATGCTCTCGTATGTCTGTCCTACCCTACTGTTGTTTTAAGCCTATATTATTAGATGTTTTGTGTGCTGCAAGTACATACAGCCTCTCCCTTTGAACCCAACTGGGGCTTCTTCAAAAGGACGGTAAAATCAATCGAAAATTGAGCTGATGAGCAGCATTTTTTTTTATTTTCAATTATAATGTGATTCTGCATTTGGTTACATCGTGTAGATCTTGCTGCCTTGTGGATTTTGAATTGATGGAAAGTTTGGTATTGAGACCAAAATTATTTTGAGACTGAAAACTTTTCATCAGCTTACATATATGTTCAAAACTATTGGAATTGGATTTGTTAGCTAACATCAAGTTTAGCTAATAATCCATATGACATATTAATCCCTAATTTCCAGAAACAACGTTATATCTCCAATTCTTACATCGAAATTTACAGTTGAAGTCTAATTGAATAAAGGCATAGTGATACATACCTATGCCTGATACACACCAGTCGTGTATTACGTAAGGCAATTTCCCTTAAGGCAGCTGGATGATCCAGTTTCGCAAATGCAGTGTAACATGCGGTATGTATACACATGGTAATAGTTTGGTAGAGAGTAATTGCCTTCTTAAAGACAACAATTAAATCCTCCATGGCAAGTCAGCTTTTACGTCAATGGATGATTGTATGTATTCTAATTACTTACACGTAATTTTAAGTTTTTAATTTTCTTTAAGTTATTGATTTTCGAAGTAAGAAAACCTTGTCATGTCGCGTCATGATCAATCGTTATTGAATAAATTATTATTATTATTATTGTTGTTATGTAGGTCATGTGTGTAGATAATATTATATTGTGTTGTTACCCATCTGCTTTTTTATTATCGTAGGTCAGATTCCATTTTACTGTGTAGAATGTTTCCATGAATATTGAATAAATAATTGAGTAACAGTTGAGAGACACGTAATGTACATGTATTTATTCATACTGAATTTATTTCAGTAGGTTGGTGTGTTCATCTGTACACCTGCACTGTGTCTTTTAAAAAAATTGACGTTCCTTTCAAGGCAAGGGTCAGTCAGCCGGCGAAGACATTGCTCAGAGACTGAGACTGGAAACTTTTTTAAATTGCATTCAGTCTGTAAGTATGCACCTACCTACATACGTACATACCAGTGTCTTAATAGTGTCAACGTCAACGAGAACATTGGACATTGAGCAGACCTGTAACATTCCATACATTAATCCATGGCATCCGTTTTTTCAGTCTTTTGCGGGGACAAAAAGGAGACACTTGGGTGACCTTGGGTCTCTTGCGATCTTGCATTCAAATTTTATTCCGACGTTAATTGCGTATGAACCAGAAAAACGAATGATTTCCACGTAAAACGATGCAACGTAGTAGGTTCATACACAACCCTTACATAAGATGTTTATGTTTGGTTTTGGTATCTATTTTAAAAGGAGCATTCGTTATTTTAGTACTAATTTGGATTTTCATGTGCGATGCAATTTTATGAGTAGCAGTATCGCTAGTGCACCATTGAACTAGTTCTGTTCGGATAAGGGTCGATTGTGGTGTACATTGTCCTTACTATACATATTAGTAATAAACGTGCTTCTTCCACATAAATATTAACTGTCAATGGAAATACAGAATCACTATATGTTGGATTTGGATGGTAGTACATACTACGTGAATACGTGCTAATAAAATTTATGATGATTTAAAATTTTATTTCCATGCATAAACGAGCCAGTATAAAAAGTGACATGTGAGTTGATAAAAAAAGAAAATCGGAGGCCAGAATCATTGAGAAGAAGAAGAAAAAGTGTGGATGCTGTCCAATTCAATTGGTGTGATTGTGATATCCGCGTGCCGTGAGGGGAGACACGTATGTACACAAGTCTATTTTCTGCGGCAAAGATGGAACGTCTTCCGTCACATTCTGTCAAACGGGTTCTGTCTTGTCATGTCTTGGTAGGGAAGGTAATTTGTTGAAACCACATAAACATCCTGAGTCCCGAAATAGATAAAGGTCATGCATGGCTTGTGACTTTGAGATGCAAGCTGAATATCGCATCGACTGGTCGTACAAAAACATACAATAATATATATATAGGTATACCTATCCGTGTCTTTATGCCCCTTCTGAGTAAATAGAGATATTAAACTGTATACTATATGTAGTAAGTCACTGAGAGATACATTGCCATTTTCTTAGTCTATATAGCAATCACATCCCTACACAGCTCAGTTGACACTGCAAGTTTTGTAAAGGTTAATAATTATACATCTCTCAATAAAAATCTTTTATGTTCTCTTCCTGTTTTGTTACATCGAAAATAATGGGCCTCCATTTGATGTCATATGATTCATGAATGCGAATCTGAATTGCCAATGTGTGTGCAATAGTGTAGTTGTGAGTTAAGACTCGAGCCAAAAAATCAAAACAAAAACAAGAACCGACTGAAGGAAAATGTGTCAAGTGTATTTTGTATGCCACAGACTATAGAATGGAAGCTGCAGGAGCCCCATTAGGGAATAGTGACAGATCTAAACTAACATTAAGGATTAAGGATTAAGGCTCATACACACTAACTATTTTGTAATTCCAGATCTAATTTAGTTATTTAGTGCTATTATTTGTGGGGAATTGTGGCATAAAACATGATATATCGACAGAGATAAGAGATGCCGCAGAAGCGAGTCTTAAATGATGTTGTGCATCTTTTCTTTTTTTATTGCTCTGGCTCTGACTCGTCCCTTTGAGCAACCTTACTTCTATTGCCTCCATTTTATTTCTATTAAATACTTATCTGCCATCTCCATTACACAGTGTAACAATCCAATGTCAGTATTTTTGTCATTTTTGATTTACGTTCTCAGATTTTGGATTTTGATTTGCTTATCCTCGGCCCTCCCTGTTGATGTAGTTGTGGTTTTATTTGTTGCTTATGTGCCAAGGAAGAAAGTATGTTTTTTAAGTACCGGTTACGAAATGTGGCTGTCGATACAGAGATAAAGGACAGCGTTTAAGATTATGCTGTGCGGCGGACGGACACACATCATCATGATTGCATGTGTTTATGTGTAGCAATTATTTATATGGCTCCTTGTCTCCTACCCATAAATTCTTGAGCTGAACGGCTCTGCACACGTTGTTGCGTCTACGGCAGTGAATTTTCAGTTATATTTAATTCCTACTTTGAGATGACTTGTGAGTTAGTGTGAAAAACGTTGCTTTGCTTTTGGCTTTGCCTTTAATATTGACAAAAGAATCATACAACGTGAAAGAGAGAATGGGGATCAGAGAAATTAATGACTTCAACAGACGCGCCATGAAAATGATCTTGTATTTGCGAACGTACCTCCATTTATTTATGTGTGTACGTAAATTACGTAGTACTACAAAACTACAACTAGGAAAATTATTGAAGACGAAAGTTTTTCATCTTTGGTGTTTGATGAACTTGAACTCATTTCCACATGTATGTAAATAATTTTTAGAATCGTCATCGTGTCCTCATTTCACACAGTTTCTGCGTTCTACCGTCAATGCTAAATAAATAACGCATAGTGTCGATTCGAACATTTAAATCTTGGATCAGATCTCCACTCCTGGCTGTCATCTCACTTTAAAAAACTCATCAGTCAAATCAAAAAATTCAACTATACTTTGTCTTGGTCTCTAATAATAGTAAGGTTAGCGTTAGGTTTTATCATAGTAGATTTGTTGTTAATGAATATTTATTTGCCTCCTCAGGTTCCAATTCGTTGCTATTCATTAATTAACTGCTATATCATGTACGAATAAACACAAAACGGGAGCTAAACATTACTTTTATGAGCCTCCCTATTGTTTCGCTTCATTTTCGAAAACTATCAAGAATGTATGTGAGATTATAAGTGTTACTTTTTTTTTTAATTTTATTGACTTTGAGAATAGTAACTGAATACTTCGTTTATCATTTTAAGGTCTCCGTCAATTTGTCTGTAGATACTTTAGGGAAAGTTATCAGTGCCTATGTATGGAATGTAGAGCTTCAATGCCAATATCGTCAACTACGAATCAACAGTTTTTTCCCCATTTGCTAGTGCTTTGTATTCAGTAGCCCCATTAAATCTCCTGTGGAGTTCT
Source organism: Dicyrtoma fusca (assembly GCA_034695205.1). Classification (NCBI taxonomy): domain Eukaryota; kingdom Metazoa; phylum Arthropoda; class Collembola; order Symphypleona; family Dicyrtomidae; genus Dicyrtoma; species Dicyrtoma fusca. Next base: position 2,970 of record JAQFZC010000759.1, on the reverse strand, counting down.
GGGCAAGTCTTTCAGTGATAAACTCAAAGCTGTACGAGCTGCGTTGTTCAATTATCCTATATTTCTGTATACCTGAAACTTGACCGCACGCCCCCAGCTGGGAAGGGCTTAAAAGCCAGTTAAATACCAAAAAAAGGATGGCATTCTGTTAAGATTGTATTCTTTGTACGTATACAAATATGAATGTGCGTACCGCTTCTTCAGATTGTAGATTATGGTCGATATATTTTAGTATTTTCTGATTTTTAAAACAAATGATCCGTGTTTGGTAGTTTAAAAACTGCAGAAAAAACTCTGTGTAGTTGCCCATAGTCTCTGAATGATATGTCTGACACTGGAAAGTCGCTGGTACTGCACAGTGCAACGATATAACTCATTAATATTTCTGTCAAGTATATACCTACGTACAATAAATAAGCCCGATAAAGGCACCTTCCCGTTATGAAATTATGCTACACTGTTATATTTTAATGATTTAGCTTTTGATTTATTAAATAACTGTAATTGCTCCTCGAAGTTACATAAAATATATAAATATGTAAAAAAAAAAAATCGGTGTTTACTAATAATGTACTAATAATGAAAAATTTCTTGGTTAAAATTACACGTACTACTAAATAGTTTTAGTACACTAATAGGCACTTTAATTTGTACATATAATACCTATGACATGAAACCTTAATTCGGAATAAATTATGGAATGATATATTACGTGATATATATATGTACCTATATATATTACGAAAATACTGGAACACACTGGAAATCACTGTCTTTAGCTTAGAAGATCATCACTGAGATTCGTTTTGTTTGTTAACATACACAAGTTAGGTATGTTTCACTGTACCTACATCTAGATTCTAAAACTAACAAAAATTCACTCGTAGTGAGCACAATTTTAAGGAGGTATTAAACAGCTCATAATTTAATATAATGCTAGTGAATGAGCTTCTACGGTACGGACGAATCCATAGAAGAGCATTTACACGGCTTTAATAAGACACAAAGTGCGTCACCTGAGCATTACTGACTTGAGTAAAGGACAGGCGCATGCCGGCACAGGAGTACTCCACACCTGGAATTGAAACTGCTCCGGGTACCGAGGAAGGCTCTGGAAGTACCTGTAACGAAATGGGTCTGGGATGGCAAAGGTTCTGAATGTTGCTACTGAACTCTGGAGAGGAAGTTGCAAAAAAGTACGGCGGCAATCCAGCACCAAAAACCACCGGCTTATAATCACGTTCATTCATAAAAGTAGCGGGTGCACTGCTACCTGGTCTGACTGCCATCAAAGCCATTCGATTAGGATTTGGAAACGTGCTCTGATCGCTACTCTGATTTTGACTCAAGGCGGAAGTCATGGTTTGACGAAAAGAAGAGAGGGAGCCAGAAGGTGTTGGTAGTATTTCAGTCTGCGTATGAGATGGGACAAGAGGTGACGATAAGTACCGTGATTCCTCAAATCCAATTACTGAGCCAAATCCTGTCAATGAGAAATAAAATGGGGGTAAAATGGAGTGCCTGCAAAGACTGCACAAAACATTCAACATACTGATCTTACAGTTACTGATGTAACGGCTAGGTACATGTTGTTGTTGTTACGTAGATACTAACTTCCAAAGTTACACAGAGTTACTCGTCAGAACAAAAAAATTTAATAAATAAAAAAGATAAGGAGCTTTATAGACAAAAAGAAACGCGAACCAACCTGATGACAGATCGTAGAATGCATATGGTGAAATATTAGGAAAAGGTGGTGTGCCCAGATTCGTTCCAGCCAAGCCACTCAAATCAATTGGAGGTAATAAATAGGAAGGAGGACGCAATGAACAAGCGTAGTAATTGCTCTCTTCTTCCTTATTCTCTCGCTCTTCAGTCCAGGAAGTGCTGTTTGCATTCGTACTACTTTGCCCATGGCCGTTGATACTTCCACTTGATGATGTTGATGATGACACAAGTTGCTCCGGCATCTCAACCTCCGGCCCCGGCACTCCACACTCCGTTTTCAATCGTCTTTCAGATTTACTACTACTACTGCTACAACTCCGTCCCAAAATGGATTCGATCGAGTGGTTAATTTTTACTTTTGTCGTTTCCTTCTCTTCCTCCACCTTGGTCGACAACATTTGCAGAAGAATATTGGATTTTCCGGAGGGATTCTGACTTTGACTTTGGATTTTGGTGGCACTGTCATTTTTACGAGAGCGAGAGCGAGTTTCTATGTTATTGCTACTAGAACTAGAATCACGGAGTTTGAGGGTCTTTTTCTTCAAGGAGAAATTGGCCACTCCGGGGATCGTCATTGTGGTGGAGTCTGGTTCGGGTTGATGGGTGAACTGATGTTGATGACAGCGCTTCTTGGCCACGGTCTTCTCCAGGCAAGCGTCCCCAATGAGGTCACGATGGATTTTTAAATGACGGACGACGTTGGACTTGTGAGAGCTGGAGTAGGGACAGTAGTCACACTTGAACTCTTTGATGCCCGTGTGGACGGACTGATGACGCTTGAGGAGGGCTCGTCGGCTAAAGCTTTTCGTACACACCGTACATATGTGACCCTCTCTATGGGACATCTTGTTGTGGTCACGGTAGTCGGATTTACTCTGAAATCTACACCAAGTTTCTTTATGTAATAAGCTTTGGAACATGGTTATGGTTATGGTTATATTATGAAGGCACTTTTATTCAAGGGCTCACTGATGACTGATTCCAAGAGTTGCAACAAGACTTTTGACCTATTAACACCTAATTTAACTTAAATTTTTGATTACTATCTCAATTACTTTATAACTTTTTTAATACTGAAACTGCACCAAGAAACGCACGCCGACACCGACAACACAATACAAAGGAAGAAAGGAACGAAGAAGAACTTTGAATTCGCGCCGCAGCGACAACGTTTAATTTGGGTCGAAAGAAAGAAAAAGTATAACAAGATGCTTCAACTAATGACTTTTTCTTAAAATCTTA